>ML660774.1:2298780-2338465 GCA_007570785.1 Antilocapra americana | reverse complement strand
ATACACAATGGAATATTACTCAGCATTAAAAAAAAAATTCATTTGAAGCAATTCTACTCAGATGGACGAAACTGGAGCCCATTATCCAGAGTGAAGTAAGCCAGAAGCAAAAACAACAATACAGTATATTAACACATATATATGGAATTTAGAAAGACAGTAATGAGAACCCATCATGGGAGACAACAAAAGGAAGGCAGATGTATAGAATAGACTTGTGAACTTTGTGGATGAGGGTAAGGGTGGGATGATATGGGAGAAGGGCATTGAAGCATGTTAATTGTCATGTGTCTAATCAATCGCCAGCCCAGGATTGATGCTCGGGACTGGTGCAGCGAGATTTCCCGGGGGGGAGGGAGGAGGGAGGGGGGACCCTGAGGGGAAGCATATGTAAACCCATGGTGATATCATGACAATGTATGGCAAAAACAATAATAAAAAAAAATAAAAATAAAAATTAAAAAAATAAAAAAGAAAAAGGAAGAGAGTTCCAGAAAAAAACATCTACTTCTGCTTTACTGACTACTGTAAACCTTTGACTCTGTGGATCACAGCAAACTGTTGAAAATTCTGAAAGATATGGGAATACCAGACCACCTGACCTGCCTCCTGAGAAATCTGTATGCAGGTCAAGATACAACAGTTAGAACTGGACATGGAACAATGAACTGGTTCCAAATTGTGAAAGGAGTACATCTATGCTATATATTGTCACTCTGCTCATTTAATGTATATGGAGTGTACATTATGTGAAATGCCAGGCTGGGTGAAGCACTAGCTGGAATGAAGATTGCTGGGAAAAATATCAATAACCTCAGACATTCAGATGGCACCACCCTTATGGCAGAAAGCGAAGAGAAACTAAAAAGCTTCTTAATGAAAGTGAAAGAGGAGAGTGAAAAAGTTGGGTTCAAACTCAACATTCAGAAAACTAAGATCATGACATCTGGTCCCATCACATCATGGCAAATAGATGGGAAAACAGTGGAAACAGTGACATTTTATTTTCTTGGGCTCCAAAATCACTGCAGATGATGACTGCAGCCATGAAATAAGTGACACTTACTCCTTGGAAGAAAAGTTATGACCATCTAGATAACATATTAAAAAGCAGAGACATTACTTTGCCGACAAAGATCTATCTAGTCAAAGCTACAGTTTTTCCAGTAGTCATGCATGGATGTGAGAGCTGAACCATAAAGAAAGTTGAATGCCAAAGAACTGATGCTTTTGAACTGTGATGTTGGAGAATACTCTTGAGAATCCCTTGGACTGTAAGGAGATCAATCCAGTCAGTCATAAAGGAAATCAGTCCTGAATATTCATTGGAAGGACTGATGCTGTAACTGAAGCTCCAATACTTTGGCCACCTGATGTGAGGAGCTGATTTTTTGGAAAAGACACTGATGCTGGGAAAGACTGAAGGCAAAAGGAGAAGAATATAAAAGAGGATGTGGTGGTTGAAACGTATCACTCACTCGATGGACATGAGTTTGGTCAAGCTGGGGGTGTTGGTGATGGACAGGGAATCCTGGTGTGCTGCAGTCCATAGGGTCACAAAGAGTTGGACATGATTGAGTAACTAAACTGAATTGAACTGAAATTTAAAATTCAAGTTAAACTTTACATCTAATTATTTAATCAGTAATCATAAGCTAACAGACTAGTGTTAGGTTTGGTGAAAGTATTCAGTTTATATATGGTAGCTTATATTTTAATATCTCTAATAAAGAAAGAGAATTTTAAGTTTATTTAGTTAGCACATACTGTTCCATAATATAAAGAGGCAATGAATGAAAAGCGTGATGAAATGTGAACTTTTTAAGAATCAGTGTTCAAACCTCATAACCTTATTCCCAGAGCTTAACTCTACTATCTATATGGAGATACTGTAATATCATATTAGTGCTTTTGTCTCTGACCCTAACAAGTATTAAATAAGGCTGACTAGAAGACATATTTGTTTGTTGATGTGACATATTTTCGGGGGCATGCAAAGATTTGGAAAGTGAAAATCACCCAGTTTTGTCTGACTCTTTGCAACCCCATGGACTATATAGCCTGCCAGCCTCCTCTGTCCATGGGATTCTCAAGACAAGAATACTGGAGTATGCAGTCATTCCTTTCTCCAGCGGATCTTCCTAACCCATGGATTAAACCCAGGTCTCCTATATTTCAGGCAGATTCTTTACCATCTGAGCTACCAGGGAAACCCCATAAAAGATTCAAATAAGTTACAAATGATTTTTTTTTAAATCCCTCTAAAGTTTTGACAAAAGTGCTATATAACTCAGTAATGTTCTGTTTTCTTTTATTTATTACTTTCTGAGTCCAGTGGCCCATACGGCAGGAAGCAGTTGAAGAAATTATTCCTATCTGCTGAGATGTGTATGAACAGAACCACATACCATTCATTATTTGTCTGTGCAACATACATTTTCTTCTAATGCTTCCTGGTTCCCTTTAACTTAAAATCACTGCCTCTTCCTTTGAATAAAAGTATCCATCCTTGTTTTTCAGAAGAAAGTTGTACACTAACACTCTGTGTTTTCTTCTAGTGGAGTGAGGTGAATATGATTTTCCCTTTACTTCTTTCTAAGGCATGAAGGCACAGGCACAGTATTTTTTCTATCAATTCCTTGGAGGTTCTGTTTGACAAAGTCAGAGGAAGAATTTACCTCCTCCCTCAGGCTTGCAGGTTGTTAGATTCTCAGAGATTTCCACTGTATAGCTTCCAACAAATTATTGTTTTGACAAAAAAAAAAATCAAAAGTGAGCAATGTGAAATGTTAGCAACAACTCTGTCTCTATGAATGATACATGTCCCAACAACTTGCAATCTGTTATGTACAAGTATTGAACTGATTTTTATCTCTGAATATCACAATGCCTCAGAATATTTGATGAATTCCTGATAATGTTGATATGTAGAACTATATAAAATAAAATTTCTTGAACCTGCTGTCATACTTTCCATGATACATTCATGCTCATAGTTATTTTCCATGTATTCTTTACATCGTGTTTAAATGGACCTGTTATGTTTTGTTGTAAATTTCATAAAGATGCTCTTCTGTACAGATATTGTTTTCTAAAGAATTCTTTAAAATATACATTTCAAATAATGTATTTAACTCTATAATTAATTATCACTTTAATATTCTTTTCGTATGACCATTTTCATATATAAATTTGTACTAATCCAAATCCATTCCTAATCACATGGACCACAGCTTTGTCTAACTCAATGAAACTGTGAGCAATGCCGAGTAGGGCCACCCAAGACAGATGGGTCATGGTGAAGAGTTCTGACAAAATACAGTCTGCTGGAGAAGGGAAAGAAGGGAATGGCAAATCACTTCAGGATTCTTGCCTTGAGAACCTCATGAACTGTTTGAAAAGGCAATAGGTTAGGACGCTGAAAGATGAACTACCCAGATTGGTAGTTGCCCAATATACTACTGAGAAGAGTGGAGAAATAACTCCAGAAAGAATGTAGAGATGGAGACAAAGCAAAAACAACACCCAGTTGTGGATGTGACTGGTAATGGAATCACATTACCAGTAAGTAATGTGATTTTACAGTAATGCTCTTTACAGCATCAGTAAGTAAGGTCTGATGCTGTAAAGAGCAATATTGTATAGGAACCTGGAATGTTAGGCCCATGAATCAAGGCAAATTGGAAGTGATCAAACAGGAAATGACAAGTGTGAACATTGACATTTTAGGAATCAGCAAACTAAACTGGACTGGAATGGGTGAATTTAACTCAGATGACCATTATATCTACTACTGTAGACAAGATTCCATTAGAAGAAATGGAGTAGCCCTCACAGTCAACTAAAGAGTCCGAAATGCAGTACTTGGATGCAATCTCAAAAATGGCACAATGATCTCTGCTTGTTTCCAAGGCAAACCATTCAGTGTCACAGTAATCCAAGTCTATGCTCTGACCAGTAACGCTGAAGAAGCTGAAGTTGAAGGATTCTTTGAAGACCTTCAAGACGTTTTAGAACTAACATGAAAAAAAGATGTCCTTTTCATTATAGGAGACTAGAATGCAAAAGAAAGAAGTCAAGAAACACCCTGAGTAACAGGCACATTTGGCCTTTCAGTACAGAATGAAGCAGGGCAAAGGCTAATAGAGTTTTACCAAGAGAACGCACTGGTCATAGAAAGCACCCTCTTCTAACAACACAAGAGAAGACTCTACACATGGACATCACCAGATGGTCAAACTCGAAATCAAATTGATTATATTATCTGAAGCCAAAAATGGAGAGGCTTTATAAAGTCAGCAAAAACAAGACTTGGAGCTGACTGTGGCTCAGATCATGAACTTCTTATTGGAAAATTCAGACTGAAATGGAAGAAAGTAGGGAAAACCACTAGACCATTCAGGTATGACCTATATCAAATCCCTTACGATTATACAGTGGAAGTGAGAAATAGATTTAAGGGACTAGATCTGACAGAGTGCCTGATGAACTGTGGATGGAGGTTTGTGACATTGTACAGGAGACAGGAATTAAGACCATTCCCCATGGAAAAGAAATGCATAGAAGCAATATGGCTGTCTGAGGAGGCCTTACAAATAGCTGTGAAAAGATGAGAAGCAAAAAGCAAAGGAGAAAAGGAAAGACATATCAATTTGAATGCATAGTAGCAAAGAATAGCCAGGAGAGTTAAGAAAGCCTTCCTCAGTGATCAGTGTAAAGAAATAGAGGAAAACAGTAGAATGGGAAAGACTAGAGATCCCTTCAAGAAAATTAGAGATAACAAGGGAACATTTGATGCAAAGATGGGCTCAATAAAGTACAGAAATTGTATGGACCTAACAGATGCAGAAGATGTTAAGAAGAGGTGGCACGACCTCTTAATGAGATCTTCACGACCCAGATGATCACGATGGTATGATTATTCACCTAGAGCCAGACATGCTGGAATGTGATGTCAAGTGGACCTCAGGAAGTATAACTACAAACAAAATAGTGGAGCTGATGGAATACCAGTTGAACTATTTCAAATTCTGAAAGGTGATGCTGTAAAAGTATTGCACTCAATATGTCAGCAAATTTTGAAAACTTAGCAGTGGCCATGGACTGTAAAAGGTCAGTTTTCATTCCAGTCCCAAAGAAAGGCAATGGCAAAGAATGTTCAGACTACCACACAATTACACTCATCTCACACACTAGTAAAGTAATGGTCAAAATTCTCCAAGCCAGGCTTCAGCAATATGTGAACCACGAACTCCCAGATGTTCAAGCTGGTTTTAGAAAAGGCAGAGGAACCAGATATCAAATTTCCAACATCTGATAGATCACTGAAGAAGCAAGACAGTTCCAGAAAAACTTCTCCTTCTGCTTTATTGACTACTGTAAACTTTTGACTGTGTGGATCAGAATAAACTATGGAAAATTCTGAATTAGATGGGGATACCAGACGACCTGACCTACCTCATGAGAAATCTGTGTGCAGGACAGGAAGCAACAGTTAGAACTGGACATGAAATAACAGACTGGTTCCAAATAGGAAAAGGTGCAAGTCAAGGCTATGTATTGTCACCCTGCTTATTTAAATTACATGTAGAATATATCATGAGAAACACTGGGCTGGATGAAGCACAACCTAGAATCAAGATTGCTGGGAGAAATATCAGTAACCTCAGATAGGCAGATGATACTAAACTTACGGCAAAAGTGAGGAAGAAGAACTAAAGAGCCTCTTAATGAAACTGAAAGAGGAGAGTGAAAAAGTTGGCTTAAAGCTCCACATTTAGAAAAGTAAGATCATGGCATCTGGTCCCATCCCTTAAATTGATGGAGAAAGAGTGGAAACAGTGACAGACTTTATATTTTGGGGCTCCAAAATCACTGCAGATGGTTACTACAGCCATTAAATTAAAAGATGCTTACTCCTTGGAAGAAAAGTTATGACCAACCTAGACAGCATATTACAAAGCAGAGACATTACTTTTCCAACAAAGGTCTGTCTAGTCAAGGCTGTGATTTTTCCAGTAGTCATGTATAGATGTGAGATAAAAGAAATGAAAGAAATAAATAAAAGAAATAAAGAAAGCTGAGCACCGAATAATTGATGCTTTTGAACTGTGGTTTTGGAATAGATTCTTGAGAGTCCCTTGGACAGCAAAGAGATCCAACCAGTCCATCCTAAAGGAGATCAGGCCTGGGTGTTCATTGGAAGGAGTGTTGTTGAAGCTGAAACTCCAATAATTTGACCATCTGATGTGATGAGCTGATTTGAAAAGACCCTGATGCTGGGAACATTTGAGGGTGGATGGAGAAGGGAATGACAGAGGATGAAATGGTTGGATGGCATCACCATCAATGGGCTTGAGTTTGAATAAACTCCAGAAGTTGGTAATGGACAGGGAAGACTGGTTTGCTGCATTCCATGCAGTCACAAAGAGTCATAGACAACTAGGTGACTGAATTGAACTATAAAATATTCCAGAATCTATGAGACCTATACCTTGAACTATTCATTTAATCTGATGCTTTTTCTTTTTTCTTTGTTTTTCTGCCCTCTTAGGTTTTCATTGAACAACATTTCGTCATTTTATTGTATCTGACCTTGAAGTATGAATTACAATATATATGTATTTTAAATAATCTAAGTCCAATGTCAAATACATTTATGACCTAAAAGTTCTGTGAATCCTTACAACACAGCATTCCAAATACTTATCTTCATCCCTTTTAATTTACTGTTATTCATGTCATTCAAACCATTTGCAATAGTCCAAAAATTGTTGCTATTATTGCAATAATGATCTTTTACAGAATTATGATAAAGAAAATAAACATTTGTTTTACATTTTTTAAATTTTTCATTCTTTTTTAATATATATCCACGTTTTTGTTGCATATCATTTTTCCTACCTGAATCTCTCCATTTCTGCTGGTAATGAATTCCATGTTTTATTTGAAAAGAAACTTCCTTTCTGTTCACCTTTAAAGAGTAATTTTGCTGAATATGCATATGTAATTCAGCTCATTTTTTTTCTCTTTCAAAATTTAAAGATTTCAGCCAAGATTTTCTTGCTTACCTAGTTTTGATGAGAGGTTCACTCTCTTTCTTATCCTTGGTCCTCTATAGTTTTGTCTCTTCCATTTGCACATCTTCAATTTTAGTTGTTTTTCTTTGTCTTTGGTTTTTTATAGCTTGATTATATGCCTAGGGGTGTGTGTATGTGCACGCACATGCATGTGTGTGTGTCTAGATTGTATTAATAGTGTATATTTTAAATAATTAATGCACTTAGTAACATGTTTAAGCTTAACTTCATCAAATGAATAACTAATTTGTTATTTTTGGTTAGAGATGGGAATACCTGCCTCCTAGGAAATCTGTATGCAAGTCAAGAAGCAACAGTTAGAACCAGACATAGAGCAATGTACTGGTACCAAATTGTGAAAGGAGTACATCAAGGCTTTATATTGTCTCCTGCTTATTTAACTTATATGTCGAACATGATGTGACATGCTGAGCTGGATGAAGCACAAGCTGGAATCAGTTGCCAGGAGAAACATCAATAACCTCAGATATACAGATGATACCACCCTTATGGAAGAAAGCGAGGAGGAACTAAGGAGCCTCTTGATGAAAGTGAAAGAGGAGAGTGAAAAAGCTGGCGTAAAACTCAGCATTCAAAAAGCTAATATCATGGCATCCAGTCTCATCACTTCATGGCAAATAGGTGGGGAAACAATGGGAACAGTGAGAGGCTTTATTTTCTTGGGCTCCAAAATAACTGAATATGGGGACTACAGCCATGAAATTAAGACGCTTGCTCCTTGGAAGGAAAGCTATTACAAACAAAGACAGCATATTAAAAAGCAGAGACATTGCTTTGCCGACAAAGGTCCATCTAGTTGAAGCTATTTTTTTTTCCAGGAATTATGTATAGATGTGAGTGTTGGACCATAAAGAAAACTGAGTGCTGAAGGACTGATGCATTTGAACTGTGGTGTTGTAGAAGACTCTTGAAAGTCCCTTCAACAGCAAGGAGATCAACCAGTCAATACTAAGGGAAATCAATCCTGGATTTATTTAAAGGACTGATACTGTAGCTGAAACTCCAATACTTTGGCCACCTGATGTGAAAAACTGAGTCATTGGGAAATTCCCTGATTCTGGTAAAGATTGAAGGCAGGAGAAGTGGACGACCGAGGATGAGATGATTGGATGATATCATCGACTCAATGGACACAAGTTTGACTAGACTCCAGAAGCTGATGATGGACAGGGAAGCCTGGCGTGTTGCAGTCCACGGGGTAACAAAAGTTGAAGACAACTGAACAACTGAACTGAATGAACTATTCTTGGTTATGTTATCCACCACTATTTGTGTTTTGAGTAGGTGATTTTCAGGTGATACTCTGACTACCATGTAGGATAGAATTATTTTCATTGTTTTAAAAATTGTGAAACAGCAAGATTGCATCTGGATGTAAAGGGGGAGATTCAGAAATTGGAGGTCAGAGGTATATATATAGAGGAAAAATATTTTCCTTCTGTCTATGATATTATAAAATGAATAGATCAGTATAGTCTACATCTGTCTCATCTTTCACTGTTGGCTTTTGTTATCTCATAATTAAACATATTTTCATGTTTGGTATCCTTTTGTCAAAAAATTAGCATTCTCTATTAAGAAAATGTAGCTCATGTTTATGATTGCTGACCTTCCTTCATGGTGGTGGCCTAAAATTTAACTGGACTTTCGAGTAATAACCCCCAGTAATACTTGTAAACCTCAGCTCCACTGGTTGAGGAATATGAGTTTGAGAATATAGGACTGAATGCAATGGTCTAAATTTTCTTATCTAGATTACTAAGTTTGTTTCATTTCCCCTGTCAACCCCTAAGTTTTTTTTGTTTTTTATTAATGTAATCATCACAGAGTGTGTTGTGTTTGGGACTGAGTTTATGTATTCTAGAAGGAAGGGAAAGTACAGTGAAAATATACAGCTATCATTAGTCATTCTGATCTATTATGAGCTTTTATAGTCCTACAGACAGAGTCCTGTCAGTATCACAGTTTACCTTTCTAGCACACAGCTGTCATTTATATCTCATATAGCCCAAAAGGCAATTGTAATTTTCCATCACTAATCTACTCAACATCCTGGGTTCATGATTCCACCCTCTTAAACACCAAATTTTCCGTATACTCATATCCTAACAATTTCTCATATGACTAAAATTGTGTTTTTTCATTTCTTTAAACTTAACTTTTAAAGAAGCATGTTTAGCATACAGTGCTAGGTGCTGGAATAAAATTTTTTTAAAGAAGCACATTTGGTTCACTTTATGTATTCAACAGGTTTATGTTTAAGAGGGAAAATATTTTTAAATACTTCCCTAGGTATCTTTTCCCCAACAGTCCACATACTTTTTCCTTCACATTTGCATTCTTACTGTGGCTAAAGCAAAGATTTATTACCCCTGTGAAGGGAAGTGTGGAGAGTGCCAAGAGTGGAGATTTTGCAATCCCAGATGCCCTTTAGAACCAACCACCTGCAAAGCTTTAAAAAATTGCTGGCTTCTGGGATCCAATCCAGACTGATTAAATCAGGATTTTGGGGGATGGGTCCTGGAATGATTATAAAAGTGCTCTCCACGTAACGCTTTTCTGTGATACAGCCATGTTTGAGAATGATAAGTCTAGTAAGAAATGGGTGACTTGTCAATCTAATGAAGATATTCATTTCTTAAAATCCTGAAGATCCTAATCCAAACTTGAAATTCAGGGGAAATTATCTGCTTACTTTTAGTTGGAAGAGATGAAAGTCAGTTTTGATATTGATGATATGCTTTTATAATTTAATTTATCAAATATTTATTGAGCACCTACTGTTTATATGCAAGGAAAATGTGGTTAAAAGCCACTCATAGAAACTGTGTTTGTTTGTTTGTTTACTTTGTGTCATAAGTGAGTCCAGGGTATATATATGAATCTGTTTCTCAGCAGGAAGGAGATGGTAGAGTGAAAGAAATTTCTGTTCAGTTCATTTCAGTTGTTCAGTCGTGTCTGACTCTTTGCGACCCCAGGAACTGCAGTATGTGCCCATCGTCAACTTCCAGGGCTTGCTCAAATCCATGTCCATCTAGTCAGTCATGCCATTCAACCAACTCACCCTCTGTCATCCTCTTCTCCTCCTGCCTTCAGTCTTTTCCAGCATCAGGGTCTTTTCCAGTGATTCAGTTTTTCACATCAGGTGGCCAAATTATTGGAGCTTCAGCATCAGTCCTTGCAGTGAATATTTGGGACTAATTTCTTTTAGGGTTGACTGGTTTGATCTCCTTGAACTGTCAAGAGTTTTCTCCACCGCCACAGTTTGAAACCATCAGTTCTCTGTCACTCACCTTTATTTATGGCCCAATACTCATATCCATACATGACTACCGGAAAAACCATAGCTTTGACTAGACAGACCTTTGTTGGCCAAAAATAAAGTCTCTGCTTTTGAATATGCTGTCTAGGTTTTTCATAGCTTTTCTTCCAAGGAGCACGCATCATTTAATTTTATGCCTGCATTCACCATCTGCAGTGATTTTGAAGCCCAGGAAAATAAAATCTGCCACTGTTTCTATTGTTTCTCCATCTATCGCCATAAAGTGATGGGACCAGATGCCATGATCTTAGTTTTATGAATGTTGAGTTTTAATCCAGCTTTTTCATTCGCCTCTTTCAGTTTCATCAAGAGGCTCTTTGGTTCCTCTTCACTCTCTGCCATAAGGATGGTGTCATCTGTATATCTGAGGTTACTGATATTTCTCCTGGCAATTTTGATTCCAGCTTGTGCTTCATCCAAGCTGTACTTGTGCTTCATCTAAGAAGTGTGCTTCATAGGATTTAATAAAGGGGATGTTTATTGTGATGTGGGCAAATTCCAGGGGAATCAACAAGGAAAGGGGCAGGATCCTAGAGATAGCTGGTAACAGTGGGAGCCGTTATTGAGAAAGCCTCCTGACAGAAGTAGTGAACCTCTGGAGAGTGATGCAGTCCCACATGGACCCTGAATAATTCTTTGTTAATCCTTGTTGAGTTCCTTTCTCATGTAGCCTAAATAAATCCCATGAAGATAAGCAACTTCTTGTGGCATAACAGTGCTAAGTAAGAATTTGGCTTTGGCATTAATTAATCACACAGCATCTTAATGGTATTTTGGAAACTTCTGTTCTCAGTTTCCCAGGTGTAGAGATGTAATTTGGGCACCGTTGAAGGAAAGATGCAAAAAAGTGCATAACTAGCATGCATATCATGTCTGTGCCCTCATGATGTTTGTAGACTGCGGCCCTGGAGTACTAGGATGAAAATGTGTCCCCAAGATAGTTTTTGATTGACTTTCAAAAGGTCTCCATGCTCCTCAGGGGGAAGGGTCTGAATGTTGTTTGAAATACTTTTGTGCACATTTCTCACTTAGATATTATTTTGTCTACTGCCTGTGCCCATTAAGCCATCCAGTTCAGGGATATCCTGCGTGATTCCCTGGGGCTTCAGCTATTTGGTGATATGATCTGTGATCTCTTATAAGAAAAAATTCAAATAAGAAATAATGAGAAATACCAGCTGTTATGAAAATCTCAAGGAAAGCCCACAGTTTTAATACTGTGATGATAATACCATATGTGTAAGAGAAGATTTTTCATAACAAGATATTTTGTAAGTTTATATTGGAAAATATGTATGAGATTTCTTATGGGCTTCCCTGGCGGCTCAGTGGTGATGAATCCACCTGCCAATGTATAAGACATATATTCAGTCTCTGGGTCAGGAAGATCCCTTGGAAAAGGAAATGGCAACCCACTCCAGTACTGTTGCCTGGAGAATTCTATCGACAGAGGAGCCTGGCAGGCTACAGTCCATGGAGTCGCAAAAGAGTCAAACGTGACTTAGTGACTAAACATCACCAATAACTTGAGACTTCTTAGGTGGACTTGGGGTTTGAAGTAGAGCAGTAGAAACAAAGCAGACCTGAAAATTATTCTAATGCAGACCTGTGGTCTGTGATCTGCTGAAGAGACCCTGAAATCCTTGCAGTGCATCTTGAGATCAAAACTAAGATGTTTCACTGTGTCAAGATTTATGCAAATCATGCAAAAAACAGTCATGTGAAGTACTAATAGACCTCGGAACAAATCAAGACAGGGCACCAAGATTTTAATTTTTTATCATCACTTATTTGCAGAATATAAACGTTCCTATTTCACATAAGAATGCCTTTGGTAAAGAATTAAAATTTTCAAGTTTTATCATATAATATAACATTATTGTAATATTTTATATATGTTTCTGTACTTTTTGTTACTCTGTAGGACAATTGAAACCACTGCACTTTCATTGAAAATTTATAGGCAGATCAGCTACTGTCTATCTTGCTCTTACCGCTAAGTCACTTCAGTCGTGCCCAACTCTGTGCAACCCCGTGGACAGTAGCCCACCAAGTTCCTCCATCCATGGGGTTTTCCAGGCAAGAGTACTGGAGTGGGGTACCATTGCCTTCTCTGGCTACTGTCTCTAGGAAAGTACATGTGGTCTAATTTGCATGCTAACCTTTTTGAAATGTGCTTGTATTTTTAAAGCACGGTATAGAATTCATACTTCTCAGAGGGCACTATAGTGGGGAACCTGCTTGCTAGTGCAGGGGATGTAAGATACACAGGTTCAACCCCTGGGTAGAGAAGATCCTCCGGAGGAGGACATGAAAACCCACTCCAGTATTCTTGCCTAGAGAATCCTACGGACAGAGGAATCTGGCAGGCCGCAGCCCATAGGATATTACAGAGTCGGACATTACTGAAGCACCTTAGCACAACACGCACATGTTGAGGAAGAACATTTACATGATCTTTTCTGCTGATAGTGGAACTGGCTACCTTTTTTAAAAATGGGAAACCATTTCTACTTAAAAATAACAGTGTGGTGAATATAAGTCAGAGTTGGTGAGTGAGGGGCAATTCACCAAGGTCCTTTTAAGCATTAAAAATGGTGCTGTTTCACATAGTAATGAACTGAAGCCTTTAAGGAAGTGAAAATATGTGGAAATAATTATAAAAATTAATTGACCAAATTCTCTTGAAATGAATTATTTCAATTTTAAAATTAGGCCTCCATTATGCATCCCCTCCCAAACCAACCATGTTTCTGTAACAAATTTACTTCCCTGCCCCATAAGCTAAGCTTTACTGTCTTATTTTATGGTCTGTTTCTCATGTGTTTCCCATGTGACTTCCTCTATTCAAACTGTAAGCTGGTTATCTTGTTCTTCCTCAGCGATCAATGCAAAGAAATAGAGGAAAACAATACGATGGGAAAGACTAGACATCTCTTCAAGAAAATTAGAGATACCAAGGGAACATTTCATGCACAGATGGGCTCAATAAAGAACAGAAATGGTATGGACCTAACAGAAGCACAGATGTTAAGAAGAGGTGGCAAGAATACACAGAAGAGCTGTACAAAAAGGATCTTCATGACCCAGATAATCATCGTGATGTGATCACTCACCTAGACCCAGACATCTTGGAATGCGGAGTCATGTGGGCCTAAGGAAGCATCACTATGAAAAAAGCTAGTGGAGGTGAGGGGATTCCTGTTGGGCCATTTAAAATCCTGAAAGATGATGCTGAAGTGC
Source organism: Antilocapra americana (assembly GCA_007570785.1). Lineage (NCBI taxonomy): Eukaryota > Metazoa > Chordata > Mammalia > Artiodactyla > Antilocapridae > Antilocapra > Antilocapra americana. The sequence continues at coordinate 2,324,800 of ML660774.1, read as the reverse complement.
TGCACTCAATATGCCAGCAAATATGGAAAACTCAGCAGTGACCATAGGACAGTTTTCATTCCAAACACAAAAAAAGGTAATTCCAAAGAATTCTCAAATTACTACATAATTTCACTCATCTCACACGCTAGCAAAGTAATACTCAAAATTCTTCAAGCCAGGCTTCAACAATACGTGAACCGTGGACTTCCAGATATTCCAGCTGGTTTTAGAAAAGGAAGAGGAACCAGAGATAAAACTGCCAACATCCAATGGATTATCGAAAAAGCGAGAGAGTTCCAGAAAAATATCTATCTCTGCTTTATTAACTAGGCCAAAGCCTTTGACTATGTGGATCACAATAAACTGTGGAAAATTCTGAAAGAGATGGAAATACCAGACAATCAGACTTATCTCTTGAGAAACCTGTATGCAGGTCAGGAAGCAACAGTTAGAACTGGACATAGAAAAACAGACTTGTTCCAAATCGGAAAAGGAGTATGTGAAGGCTGTATATTGTCACCCTGCTTATTTAACTTACATGCAGAGTACATCATGAGAACTGCTGGGCTAGATGAAGCACAAGCTGGAATCAAAATTTCTGGGAGAAATATCAATAACCTCAGATATGCATATGATAGCACCCTTATGGCAGAAAGTGAAGAAGAACTAAAGAGCCTCTTGATGAAAGTGAAAGAGGAGAGTGAAAAAGTTGACTTAAAGCTCAACATTCAGAAAACTAAGATCATGACATCTGGTCCCATCACTTCATGGGAAATAGATGGGGAAACAGTGGAAACAGTGGCTGACCTTATGTTTCTGGGCTCCAAAATCACTGAAGATGGTGAGTGCTGCCATGAAATTAAAAGATGCTTACTCCTTGGAATGAAAGTTATGACCAACCTAGACAGCATATTGAAAAGCAGAGACATTACTTTGCCAACAAAGGTCCGTCTAGTCAAGGCTATGATTTTTCCAGTGATCATGTATGGATATGAGAGTTGGACTATAAAGAAAGCTGAGTGCTGAAAAATTGATGCTTTTGAACTGTGGTGTTGGAGAAGACTCTTGAGAGTCCTTTGGACTGCAAGGAGATCCAACCAGTCCATCCTAAAGGAGATCAGGCCTGGGTGTTCATTGGAAGAAGTGATGTTGAAGCTGAAACTCCAGTACTTTGGCCACCTGATGCGAAAGGAAGACTCATTGGAAAAGACCCTGATGCTGGGAAAGATTGAGGCCAGAAGAGAAGGGGACAACAGAGGATGAGATGGCTGGATGGCATCACCGACTCGATGGCCATCGGTTTGGGTGGGCTCTGGGAGCTGGTGATGGATAGGGAAGCCTGGCCTGCTGCAATTCATGGGGTCGCAAACAGTTGGAAATGACTAGCGACTGAACTGAACTGAAGGTTATACCCACAATAGTTACCTACCTGCAAATAAACCTAGGTACAGACTCATTGTTTTCTATTTAAAATTATTGTTATTTCATCAATACAGACTAATCCTTCCCCAGTTTTTTTTCCCATGTGTCCTATTTATCAGAACTGTTCCCCCCTTTTTTTTCTAATGTTGATAGAAAGTTCTTCTGCTTCCAGCTGTAGTAAGTTGCAAAAATGGACATCTGTTGTACTTTCTTCTTATGTACAGACTGTACCTCAGACTTTGCAATTACTGCCATTGAGACGTGAAACCCAGTTCTTTCCCTCTGAATTTGTGATATTGTTTGTCTGATAGGATGTGTCAGAATGATGGCGTTCTAGTACCAAGCCTTGCTTACTTCCACTCTGCATGTTTGGATTTATTTGCCCCATGGCATGCATAGGCTAGTCTGCTAGAGAATGAGAGATTATGCATACCAGAAACATGTCATCTCAGATGACACTGCCCAAGCTCTGTACATGTAAGAAAAATGAGTCCAAGTCAGTAAAGCTAACACACAGCTTACATGCATCTTACACCAGGTGAATGAGGGAATCCACTTCACGCTGAAAACCACACTAAGCTGAACCCAGCTGAAATAGTAATACTTAGAATCATAAGCTAAATACATCATTAGCCACCAAATTTGGGGGTGCTCTGTTATGCAGTTAATGATTAACTTGCACCAAAACCCATATTGAAGTGCATTCACTCAAATACTAGAACGCCATGCTGTAAAACGGTGGTTATCTTTTCCTTTCACTTCTAGGCAGCCAGATAAAATATATGTAATTATAAAATTAGAAAATATGAAAATGGTCTGATTTTTCTTCTATTATTGTTATCTTTAGAATTATATTTTTAGATGATGTTTAAATTTACAAAGCAATTCTTATTATGTGGTTAAGCAGGAAATTCTTATTACTTTAGATACTTTATACAAATTCAGTTAACAAAATATTATTTCATGTAAATATTTAAGTTTATATTTTGCATATTTATCATAAAACTGTTCCATTAGTTATGTATTTTTCCTTTACTCTGCTATAATTGAAAATCAAAATGAATCATATATATTTAGTATGTCTATATATACATTTAAAGGGTTTCCCTGATGGCTTAGATGGTAAAGAATCTGCCTGAAATGCAGAAGACCTGGGTTGGATCTCTGGATCAGGAAGATTCCCCTAGAGAAGGGAAAGGCAACCTACTCCAGTATTTTTTTTTTAATTATTTTTTTTAATTGAAGGATAATCGCTTTACAGAATTTTGTTTTCTGTCAAACCTCAACATGAATCAGCCATAGGTATACATGTGTCCCCTCCCTTTGGAACCTCCCTCCCCATCCCACCCCTCTAGATTGATATAGAGCCCCTGTTTGAGTTTCCTGAGGCAACAGCAAATTCTCATTGGATATATATTTTACATATGATAATCCCATTGTTCATCACAGCACTATTTACAATAGCTCTGAACATGGAAGCAACCTAGATGTCCATCAACAGATGAATAGATAAAGAAGTTGTACATATACTCCAGTATTCTTGCCTGGAAAATTATATGGACTGAGGTGCCTTGCCAGGCTACTGTCCTTGAGGTCACAAAGAATTGGACACAACTGAGTGACTAACACAGACAAATACATTGAAAACTTGGCTGTTGTAAATTGACATAAACGTTGTGCAGTTATTAAGTCATTAACTTCTATAATACTATATTATCTGCCCTGAGTGAAATATAGTAAAACATAGTTGTAGCGACTTCACTTTCACTTTTCACTTTCATGCATTAGAGAAGGAAATAGCAACCCACTCCACTGTTCTTGCCTGGAGAATCCCAGGGTCGGGGAAGCCTGGTGGGCTGCCATCTATGGGGTCTCACAGAGTCAGACACGACTGAAGCAACTTAGCAGCAGCAGCAGCAGTTAAATATAATTTTACGTATTAGACATCAGTCTACTAATATATGTTATCTTGAAAAAACTCAAATCTGATAAGTAAACTTCCACAACTGAATGAAGTGACTCTTGTTCTGAAAATGTGAATTTTCTCTCAGAACTTATTGCATTTCCATGGGTCTTGTTCAGAACTAATAGAGTTTTCTATGTAATAAAAATATTACTTTCAAATTTTTACTGAGAAATTCTTACTAAAATGTATAGATGCATAAAAATTGGGTAGTTTGCATACCTATTTAAATGTGCAGACAATTGGATTCTTTACCACTGAACCACCGGGAAAGCCCATCAAGATTTTCTATGCAATTTTTTAAGAGTGTGATGTATGATACTTAAAGCATGTTCTTTTTAAAATTATGTAGAAACACTGAAGTTCATACAGTTGTTATGAAAACAGTTTGATTTTGTATTATGATCATAAATTGTCTCTAGTCTTGAGTATATATATAAGAAATGTAATGGATTCAAATAATAGGGATACATATGTTTCAACTAATGTTAAAATATTGGATTGTAGATCCTCTTGGATTTCATGGTATATATTCTTTGTATTGTTTACCTCTTTATAAAGTTTCTTGGTTTATAATGTTCATTTTAGTTTGAGAAATATTTAATGTTACAAGATGCACTTGATTTAGCACATGAAAGAGAATCTGTAGCATAGACTTGAATTCCATTCAGCCCATACTTTTAAAAAAAGTTATGTCAGTTTTAAAAATAACCACTAATTCACTTTTCTATAAGACATGTAATTCTAATTTACCTTGGTTTATGATCAATATAGTAAAGATTTAAATTTCTGTGTGTAAATTTTTGAAAATAGCTTATATTATACAAATGAGTGAAGGTACAAAGATGAGTACTAGGAAGACAACAATGGAGAAATATCATAAAGATTTATTTTAATATGAATAAAATCATAAAATTTTTATCAATAAATATCATTGATAAGAGCTTTTAATTTATTGAGAACAATGAGTACTCTATTTCCCAATTTGATTGTGTGGCCTGTATCTATGAATATCCTTCTTTTTGGCTGAATAATATTGATATATATATTCTGTGGATTATATATTACAACTTCTCTATCCATTCATATGTACAAATGTTATATCCTCTTTTTGGACTGACCCTTTGATCATTAAATAGTTATGTATATATTATATAATGTTATTAGTCTTTGTTTTAAGATACTGATATTCTTGATGATTCCAATAATTAAATAAAATTAAATCAATAATAATTCCAACTAATAATAATAATTCAAATAATTAAATAAACAATAATTTAATAATAATTAAATAAATAAAAATTCCAATAATTAAAGAAAGTTCAATTTAATTAATACAGAACAATTAACAGATTTCACTTAAGAAGATCATTGTGTGATGTATCAAAAGCATTTTTCTAGCCCCAGAATTTATTATTACTAATTAATTTAATGTCAACTATTCCAGGTGCATATTTGTTGATCCTCAGTCTTGGGAATTCTCCAGGTGAAATTCAAAACTGGGTCTATACACAGAGAGAAGGGAGAGACCAAAGGAAGATGCTTACCTCTCCAGATTGGTAAGTGGCAGTTTTAGTAAGCAAAGGAACTGGTGTATGAAGCTTGTCTTGGGCAAAAAGAGTAGACCTCTGCACATGCCTGCTGGAATTTTAAAAGTTTATTCAGAGGACTAATACAGCATTCAGTCACTTATTGAGGCCAGATTGTCTCAACAGCACGTTAGTCTGTCAAAGCTGCATACCTGAAATCTCTGTTAATATGGGAATAGTAAGCAGAATGTACATTCCAAGGACAAGATAAAGGGTAACTAGCCTCCAGTCATCTGATTCAACCTCTGGGTCAACAGGTAGTCAAGTCTTTCTGATGTACTCCTCCAACAATATTCAGTTCAGTTCAGTTCAGTTCAGTTCAGTCGCTCAGTTGTCTCCGACTATTTGCGACCCCATGAACTGCAGCACGCCAGGCCTCCCTGTCCATCACCAACTCCTGGAGTTTACCCAAACTCATGTCCATTGCGTTGGTGATGCCATTCAGCCATCTCATCCTTTGTCATCCCCTTCTCTTCCCTCCTTCAATCTTTCCCAGCATCAGGGTCTTTTCCAATGAGTCTTCTCTTCACATCAAGTGGCCAAAGTATTGGAGTTTCAGCTTCAGCCTGAGTCCTTTCAATGAACACCTGGCACTGATCTCCTTTAGGATGGACTGGTTGGATCTCCTTGCAGTCCAAAGGACTCTCAAGAGTCTTCTCCTACACCACAGTTAAAAGCATCAATTCTTTGGCACTCAGCTTTTTTTATAGTCCAACTTTCACATACATACATGACTACTGGAAAAAACCATAGCTTTGACTAGATGGACCTTTTTTGGCAAAGTAATGTGTCTGCTTTAATATGCTGTCTAAGTTGGTCATAACTATCCTTCCAAGGAGCAAGCGTCTTTTAATTTCATGGCTGCAATCACCATCTGCAGTGATTTTGGAGCCCTCCTAAAATAATGTCTGTCACTGTTTACCGATCTATTTTCCATGAAGTGATGGGGCCAGATGTCATGATCTTAGTTTTCTGAATGTTGAGCTTTAAGCCAACTTTTTCTCTCTCTTTCATTTTCATCAAGAGGCTCTTTAGTTCTTCACTTTCTGCCATAAGTTTGGTGTCATCTGCATATCTGAGATTATTGATATTTCTCCTGGCAATCTTGATTCCATCTTGTGCTTCATCCAGCTCAGCCTTTTTCATGATGTACTCTGCATATATGTTAAGTAAGCAGGGTGACAGCATACAGCCTTGACATACTCCTTTCCCAATTTGGAAGTCATCTCATTAAACCATATAATTTCACAGAAAATTAAGGTAATTCATAGGGATACTAGAATCATTATGTAAGATTATATGTTGAGACTCAGAATATAAGTGCAAACATTAGGTGTAGAAAAAACTTTTGGTCATTTAGTATTTTTAGATTCTTGTTTAACCACATGGACATTTTCACATTTAAGTTTTAATGTTGTATTTAATCATATGTGCTTTGCTAGTTTTTTACCTTTAGATGTAAGTATAATTAATACATGTATAACCTAATTAAAAACAAGTATGAAAGAAGGCATGTTCTATGAAACCAAAGTGACTCTTCTACCTCTGTCATCTGAAAACGGATCATGCAGTTAAACGTTTCCAAGGATTGCCAGCAAGTGAGGGGAACAGTGATAATAGATAAAGTAAGAAAACAGAACCAAAGTCAATGAATATGTTTTTTTTAATGCTGTCGATGCAATGCTAAAAATAAATGTCACTAACACAGTTTTAAGTAAACAACCTTACTTAAATAACTTTAGAAAACAGTGTTTTGACTAGGAATCCTAAGGCTAATGATTAAAAATTATAATAAAAACAAAAGCTGTATTAAGTTCTTTGGTCCATTTTTTAATCAGGTTTTATGTTTTTGACGTTGAGTTGTATGAATTTTTTACATTTGTTGGCTATTAACCCTGTATTGGTAATATCCATTGCAAACACTTTCCCCCATTAGTAAGTTGTCTATTCATTTTGGTGATGGACTGCTTTTCTGTGCAAGAGCTTTTAAACTGAATTAGGTCCAATTTGTTTATTTTTACTTTAATTTCCCTTGCTTTAGGAAACAGATTAAAAAAAGATTACTGCAGTTTAGGCGAAGAGTGTTCTGTCTATGTTTTCCTCAAGAAATTTTATACCCAGTCTTATGTTTAGGATTTTAATCCATTTTGAAATTATTTTTGTATATGGTGTTAAAGAATTTCTAATTTTATTCTTTTACATGTAGCTTTCAGTTTTCCTAGCAACACTTATTGAAGAGACTGTCTTTTTCCTGTTGCATGTTTTTGTCTCCTTTGTCAGAGATTAACTGGCCATGAGTGCGTGGGTTTATTTTTGGGCTTTCTAATCTATTTTATTGATCTTTATGTCTTTTTTTTTTTTTTTGCTATTACCAAACTGTTTTGATTACCACAGCATTTTATTTTATAATGTGAGGTCAAATATCATGACTCCTTCAGCTCTGTTCTTCTTTCTCAAGATTATTTTGACTATTTGGCAGGTTTTTTTGTGTGTGTGTTTATGTAGAAAATTTTAAAAGTATTTGTTCTGTGAAAAGGGCCATTGGTATTTTGATTGAGATTGCATTGAATCTGTAGACTGCCTTAAGGAGGATGGTCATTTTAACAATATTTTCCCAAAAAGAAAATGCAGATGGCCAGCAGGCACATGACAAGACTCTCAGCATCACTAATCATCAGGAAAATGCACATCAAAACCACAGTGAGACATCAACTCACACCTGTTAAAATGGTTAAAATCAAAAAGAACACAAACAATAAATGTTGGTGAGGATGTCAAGAAAAGGGGTCTCTAATACACTGTTGATGGGAATGTAAATTGGTGTAGCCACTGTGGAAAACAGTATGGCGTTTTGTCAAAAAGTAAAATTAGAATCGCCATATGATTCAGCAATTCCACTGTTGGGAATATATCTAAAAACAGCAAAAGCACTAATTTGAAAAGATGTATACATACCACAATGTTCATAGCAGCAGTATTTACACATGCCAGTATATGGAAGAACCTAAGTGTCTTATCTATAGATGAATAGATAAAGAAGGTGTGGTATGTATGTCTGTATACAGATATAGAGATACACACAATGGAATATTACTCAGTAATAAAAAAGAATGAGATTTTGCCATTTGTCAGCAACGTGAATGGACTTGGAGGGCATTATAAGTCAGACAAAGGAAGTACTATTTGGTAGTACTTACATGTGAAATACTACAAATATAACAAATTAGTATAACAGAGAAGAAGAAAACTCACAAATATAGAAAACAAGTTAATGGTTACCAGTGGGGACATAGGGAAGGTTAGAGTTCAGGTTAGAAAGCTTCTTTATAGAGTACTCCCAAATGATGTATGATCTTCCTTTTCATGAAATGGAACTTATTCATCCCTCCCCAAAAGTGGGCTGGGAATAATGATTGCTTCCAAGAATAGAATATGGAAATAAGAAAATAGTAACATGATAGAGAAATTCAGCAAACAGTCCCTTAAACAACTTTAACCAAGTGATCAAGATTAACTTCACCAGCAATATGTCATTTTGATGTCAGCCTTTTGATAGCTGACACAATGCAGAAACAAGCACTTCACCCCTATTAATTTGTCCTCAACATCCACAACCCACTGTAACAGTGGGACAAAGGAAATAGCCACACCCCAGCTGAAGGACTTTCTACAACTTTTCAAGACTGTCAAAGTCATGGGAAAACAAAGAAACCAAAAACAAGGAAAGTCAGAAGAACTGCAAGTGAAGAGCAGAGACAGGACAGCTGGTATCTAAAGCAGTGTGGTGATCTGTGACTGAATTCTGGAACAGAAGAAAAGACATTAATAGAATAGCTAGTAAAATCCTTATGAAAAACTCAAGTTTTATAAATTTTTATAAGTTTAATTTTATAAATCTTTATAAATTAATGCACTAGCATTAATTTTTAGTTTTTACAGATGTGACATGTTATGCAAGATGTCAGCATTAGGGGAAATTAATGATGTATGAGGGAACACTGTACCATCTTTAAATTCTTTCTGTAAAGCTAAAATTACCCCCAATAAAATTTATCTTATTTCTTTATAATTTCATTTTTATTTTTTAACACCAAAAACATTTTGTATTGGGGTATAACTGATTAAAGTTTTATCTTATTTATTTAAAAAAATAAGAGAGAGAGAGAAAACATTAGGGACAGAGCATCATGGATTCAAAACTTGAGGAAATGGAAGCTTTCATGACTGCACCAGAAGTAACTCTGTCTTACCAATATACTGTCAAATATAGTGGGAGGGAAATGCAATGGATGCTATAAGAAAGAAGTTATGGTTAACATCTAAGTCTTATGACAATTTAAGAAGGACTACTCTAGCAGCTGTGTTTTATGTGAATTAAATGTTCTTTTTACAGTTCACCCCCCCATATAATTTATTTGAAGCTTGCCTTAATTTCAGGTAGGAATATAACTGAATTAAAATCATCCTTAATGATACAGTGTCTGATACAAAATTTGTGGTTTCCCTGAGCTGGAATAAGAGTTTTTCATTTAGACAGTTAATGTGTGGAGAAGTTGTTGCCATGCTAAATGGAGTCCTTTCACATCTATTCTCTACTCTTTTCCACCTCGGGAGCTTGATAATGGATTGATTTGAACAGACTCTTATCACTTCTTCTGTTTGATTTCATTTAGAAAATAAAAGGGCTTGAGAAGGGTAGAAATGTAATTGATGATAACTGTACCCTATACAAAAACTCCTGTTGGGGAGTTTTCTCCACAGGTTAAGCTTTCAATAGTTTCTATCAATGGCTCCCTGGTTTGGGCTGAATCATATCTCTCCAGAATTCATGTCAGGGTGCTAAAACTACTTGCTCAGAATCTGACTGTATTTGGAAATGTGCTCAGCTCCTCAGTTGTGTCATAATCTGTGTGACACCATGGACAGTAGCCCACCAGGCTCCTCTTTCCATATGGGATTTTTCTGGCAAGCATAGTCAAGTGGGTTGACATTTCCTACTCTAGGGGATCTTCCTGGAACAGTTATTAAACGTGCCTCTCCTGCACCTCCTACATTGGCAGTGGACTCTACCACTGAGTCACCAGGGATGCCCTCGTATTTGGAGGTAGGGCCTTTAAAACAGATTATTGAGATTAAATGAAGTCATTCACAAACAAAGTGAACAATGTTTTCCTCTGGATACTCTAAATAAAATATGTTGGTTTTCTGGAAGTGAATCACAAACGGGATTTTAACTTTTTATTTTGTATTGGGGTAAAGCTGATAAACATTGTTGTGATAGTTTCAGGTGAACAGTTAAGGGACTCAGCCATACATATACATGTGTCCATTCTCCTCCAACCCTCTTCCCATCCAGGCTGCCGCATAATTTTGAGCAGAGTCCCATGTGCTATACAGTAGGTCATTGTTGGTTATTCATTTTAAATATAACAGTGTGTTCATGTCCATCCCAAATTCCCTGGAGGTCTCTTCCCCTCATCCTTCCCTCTGGCAACCTAAAAGCTCATTCTCAAAGTCTTTCTGGTTAGCAAACTGGATTTTCAATAAATGTTCTCAGTGAAACATAGCTGGGATTTGGGGATAAGTATTCTGCTAATAATCATTCTCATGTAGCTTAGTATCATTGAGAAATTTGAGTTTATATTAATACAGTTGATTTATAAGTATACCAAAATGTATATACTTAAGTAGCTGGCCTCTTAAATCATGGAGCTCTTAAAAAAGTAAATCTGTATAGCAGTAGAGACCCAACAAAGCCAAAATAAATAAATATTAAAAAAAATAATAAGTCAACATATCTTTGCCAAATGGGTCACCTTCACTTTGAAAATCAGCATTTCTTGTCACTCATAAGGTAATTAATCCTATTAGTTTATATCTTACTTTGACAAAATTGGTATAATTCATCTGGATTACTCTTTTTATTTAAAAAAATAATCCCTACCCTTCTTCCAGTGATAATGATTAGTCATCACAGGATACTAAAATTCTTCCAGGAATGTTTACATGTAAATTTAAAACAGGAGTGGGATAACCGATTATATTCATAAAAGTGATTTTTAATTAAATGTGTTGTACAGTTTGACGACTGTTCCAAAATACTAATGTTAGAAGTTAACTTCTGCTTGTTTTTGTTTGCTTGTGTTTAGTACTCTAAGGAAACATGGTTTGTTAAGTACTGTAAGTCTGAGCAAAAAAAAAAAAAAAAACTTCTTTATATTAAGTAAAAAAGAGGAAAATCATTCATTTTTAATGAATTCAAAATTTTGAGGCTCCTAATATTGGATTATTTAAGCAATCCATTTCTTATTTCTATATATAATTTCTTATATTTAGGATATTTGAAAATTTCAAAGAAATCACATTTTTTACTTGTCTCTTGTGAAACATTGTGGTTATATGGACAAGACTTTTTAAGATGAAATGATGTAAGTTGGTTTATATGTATAGAATATATATGTTTTCCCCATGACTCCAAATTTAAGTGAGACTATAAACCCTGTGTATCTTGCATAAATGTTCACTAGACACTGATGCTTAAAATTTTTTATAAAGATAGAAGCTATTACCAGTATTTTTTTAAAGCATTGTTCAAAATGCTATCAGGTTGCGTTTAGAACCACACAGAAAATTCATCAGAGGAATAATTCATGTCTGTCAGACTAGAATGGATACATTAGCTTTCATAGAGAATCAAAATGAAACAATTGCACAGCTGTTTGTAGGACAAATCAGTGAAGGCTCTTATAACATCTGCTGGAAGTTGTTATGTGTTTGCTAATATGAAACCTGCCTCGTATTCCCTACCATCACTCAGAAAAGTCCTGACCAATTTAAAAATCAATGCTCATAGATGCACACAAATCACCAGAGACTAGTGTTATATTTTCAAAAAGCTAGCTGTTTTCTCTTGTACCTCTGTAAGTTTAGCAAATAATTTAATATTCATTTTTAGTTTCAGGAATTGATTAAATTATATGAGGATTTTAAGATGATCAATCAAAATTTTCAGTCAACTTAATGAGTAAAGATAATAATGATATTTATGTTTTCTTAGCAATCAGTAGCTTTCTTGATTCCTCTCGTTATAATGTAAAATTGAAACACGTCTGGAAAATAAGGAGAAAAAAGTCAGAGGTGGGGAATCACCTTTAACATGATGTACAAGATTTCCATGTGGTTGGCTTTGGCAAAGTGGATAAGAATGTCCAGTAGAATTTCAGGTCTTCTAACTTCATTTTCTGTCCTCTCTGGTCTTTAAATTTAGCTCTATTTCACTTTTGTAGTAGGGCTTATCCCATCATCTAGCAGCAACAGACATTTTTAAGAAGGTTATAAAAGTATTCTTTCAGATTTACACATCCTAATAAACATATATTAACGATAGTATCTACCTTAGAATGTAGGACTAAATTAGTTATCTAATATAAAATGTACTTGGTGTCAGAGACATATTAATAAGTACATAAATATTTTCTATCATCATCATTACCCTTGTTATTATTATGAGAAGAGTAATTTGATTCACAGGAGTGAATTGTAGACATCCACTTTGTTTCAGGAATTAAAAAAAAATACTTCAAAATATATCCCAAGTAATGCAATGGCTTATTATCCAGGGGTATAACCTACAGTTTGATTCCTGGGTGTTTTGAGCCCTTGGAGTTTTACTATTTTCCTCAATAGGATTGTCAAAGAATACCCTGGAAAATTCTCTTTTCCTCTGGACCTAAGCTATCAATATCCCTGTTACCATAAGATTAAATTCCCTACTCAAATAGGTAATTCTTGCTGTTGCCTGCTACTTAGGAAAACCTTTATCTTTCTATTGAAGCAATCAAATGTGTATACCAATGAAATATTTCTCACTAGGAAACAAAAATTCTAAGCCAGATAATCCCAGTAGGCCAGGTGGTGTGTGGGGTGTGGGGAGGGGAGGAGTAGCAGAGGTTTTGTTTTTGTTTTTCAGTGAATCTTGAGGTGTAAGAGTGAAAGATATGATTGCTTTCTCCATCTCTTGTTTACTGATTTATTTATTTTTTACTTTGTTTTTCATTTTTTTAACAGTCTACCTTCTTACTTGGACTTCCCTCGTGGTTCAGATAGTAAAGAATCTGCCTGCAGTGCAGGAGACCTGGGTTCGATCCCTGTGTCGGAAAGATCCCCTGGAGAAGGAAATGACAACCCATTCTAGTATTCTTGCCTGTAGAATTTCATGAACAGAGGAGGCAGGAAGGCTACAGTCCTTGACATCACAAAAAGTCAGACACTACTGAGCAACTAACACACATAGGCTGGAACACACACAGAACATTAAACAAACAGAAATTGTACTGAAATCTTGGACACCTAATTTTTTAGGGAATCAATCTCCTATTTTATGTGCCAATTAGTTCTTAACAGTATATATATACCCAATATCCTGTGATCTCTAAGTACTATCAGTGAGGAGATGTTATGATTTTATGCCATGTTGGGACATTTTATTCTCATTTGTGTCTTAGAGCCAAAGTGTGACTAAAACACAGTGATGAAATGAACATTTACTGTTGTCTCTGCCTTCACTTTCTGATATTCTCTAACTATTGGAGGTGAAAGGGGAAAAAAACATTTGATGCTTTAATTGGTTTTTATCAACTCATAGGGCTCTATTGATTTTCTCAAATAAGGAAGACATGTCAGGTAAAATCTATGCAATTAAAATTTCCAATTAATGAAATATGTTATACCACTATTTTTCTCCTCAAATCATCTAACTTCTTTTGAGGATAACCAGGGAATAATATTTTGTGTCTCTGATGGTGACACTAAGCTCTGATTCCCTACATGAAATAGTATAGTTTTGGCTTCCTATTTTGGGTGAAAGATGTTTCAGTTTGGTCCCTCATGTTCATAAGAACCATATACGGATTAGAGTAGATATGAGAATTCTGCTGAATGCTATTTGCATGACTATGAACAAAGCTAGTGGAGGTGATGGAATTCCAGTTGAGCTATTTTAAATCCTGAAAGATGACGCTGTGAAAGTGCAGCATTCAATATGACAGCAAATATGGAAAACTCAGCAGTGGCCACAGGACTGGAAAAGGTCAGTTTTCATCCTAATCCCAAAGGCAATGCTAAAGAATGCTCAAACTACCACACAATTGCACTCATTTCACACGCTAGTAAGGTAATGCTTAAAATTCTCCAAGCCAAGCTTCAGCAATACATGAACCGTGAACTTCCAGATGTTCAAGTTGGTTTTAGAAAAGGCAGAGGAACCAGAGATCAAATTGCCAACATCTGCTGGATTATTGAAAAAGCAAGAGTTCCAGAAAAACGTCTATTTCTGCATAACTGACTATGCCAAAGCCTTTGACTGTGTGGATCACAATAAACTGTGGAAAATTCTGAAAGAGATGGGAATGCCAGACCATCTGACCTGCCTCTTGAGAAACCTGTATGCAGGTCAGGAAGCAACAGTTAGAACTGGACATGAAACAACAGAGTGGTTCCAAATAGGAAAAGGAGTATGTGAAGGCTGTATATTGTCACCCTGCTTATTTAACTTATATGCAGAATACATCATGAAAAACACTGGGCTGGAGGAAGAAGCACAAGCTAGAATCAAGATTGCTGGGATAAATATCAATAACCTCAGATATGCAGATGACACCACCCTTATGGCAGAAAATGAAGAACTAAAGAGCCTCTTGATGAAAGTGAAAGAGGAGGGTGAAAAAGTTGGCCTAAAGCTCAACATTCAGAAAACTAAGATCATGGCATCTGGTCCCATCACTTCATGGGAATTAGATGGGGAAACATTGGAAACTGTGGCTGACTTTACGTTTCTGGGCTCCAAAATCACTGCAGATGGTGACTCCAGCCATGAAATTAAAAAACACTCCTTGGAGTGTCTTTTAACCACTCCAGGTTGGTCTAGTCACTAGCCTAGACAGCATATTAAAAGCAGAGATATTACTTTGCCAACAAAGGTCCATCTAGTCAAGGCTGTGATTTTTCCAGTAGTCATATATGGATGTGAGAGTTGGACTATAAGGAAAGCTTAGCACAGAAAAATTGATGCTTTTCAACTGTGGTGTTGGAGATGACTCTTGAGAGTCCCTTGGACTGCAAGGAGATTGAATCAGTCCATCCTAAAGGAGATCAGACCTGGGTGTTCATTGGAAGGACTGATGTTGAAGCTGAAACTCCAGTACTTTGGCCACCTGATGCGAAGAGCTGACTCATTGTAAAAGACCCTGATGCTGGGAAAGATTGAGGGCCCGAGGAGAAGGGGACAACAGAGGATGAGATGGCTGGATGGCATCACTGACTCGATGGCCATGGGTTTGGGTGGACTCCGGGAGTCAGTGATGGACAGGGAGGCCTAGTGTGTTGCAGTTCATGGGGTCGCAAAGAGTCGGACATGACTGAATGACTGAACTGAACTGATTATAAATAATGTTTAAAAACCAGGAAAAATTGAGGTTTGACAGAAAGAAACAAAATTCTGTAAAGCAATTATCCTTTAATTAAAAAATAAATTAATTAAAAAATAGTAGACCAAAAAAAGGAAAATTATTTTAGATAGGATTAAAAGACTTAGAAAAGTATTTATCACTTGAAAATTAAGCTACACTCTCACCAATGGATCATAGAGTTGTTCAGTTTGCCCAGAATCCATGAAGAACTAAGCCAGTTTTGCATATTTTCTGATATGTTAATTTCATTGTTTTTTTTTTTTTAGTTTCCTAGTACATATTTACTTTGTTAAAAAAAAAGAGCAGGGGTTGAATTTGAGGAATTCTAGGAACAAGATTTATAAAACATTATCTCTGATGTTTTATGAAGTGCTTTCTCAGACTTTGTTGTCCTGGGAATCCTGAGATTGCTGTTGAAATCAGAAAGCCCATTTAACTGAAGTATTAATATCTCCCTGCAGAGAACAATGGAATCCACAACCACTTTTTAAAGGCCACTATATACTCTATGGAGTGGATTTCATAATGATTTGGTGAATAAATTGACTTCCAGCTTAATTCTGAGGGCATTGTATGGGGGCAGTGGGTATCTCTCACCCGATAACTCTATTCAAATATTGTATTCTTCTATGCTCATAAACTCTGTTCACTACATTTTAATCAGGAATTTCTGGCATCCCAAATTTAGTTTTCATGGCCCACTACTGAATCCAAATATGTCATCTAATCAAGAAGAGAGATTATAAACACTCCCATCTGCTTGACCTAGCACACTGAGTGCAGAATATCTGGCAAATGCACTCATATTCATAAATTCAAGCCAAACTAAAATTGTGCTCAACCTAAATTTTGTGCAGCC
This sequence comes from Antilocapra americana, assembly GCA_007570785.1. Taxonomy (NCBI): domain Eukaryota; kingdom Metazoa; phylum Chordata; class Mammalia; order Artiodactyla; family Antilocapridae; genus Antilocapra; species Antilocapra americana. The sequence goes on along the minus strand of ML660774.1, from coordinate 2,308,519 downwards.
TGCAGAAACCTCAAAGGTCGACTTTTCCTGATTTTATTCTAAATAATGACATTTATAACAACTTTAGAGCCACTAAGTCCTTACATGTAAGTTTTCTGCTCCCAGATTTGACTTGGAACTTGGTCCACAGAGAATGATCTCATCTGGTGCAATCTGGAGAAAAGGGAGGAGACTTGCATATATGTCCTTCTTCTTGCTAGATTATCCATTGAGAAGAGGTTGCTAATGGGTCTTCAGAAAGAAGATCAAATGATCATACCAGCCAAGGAAGATTCTGCATTACAAGAATGTGCATGACCGAGTGTTGTTGTCGTTTTCAGCATCTAGAGCAGGATGTAGTACATAATAAACTCTCAAAAGGATTTGTTGAATCAATGAATGAATTCAAACCTTCAGATTTGACCTCCCTCTCTTTTTCAGTCAATTCCTAAATGTTATATAGAAAATCTAAAAGGTAATGAATTCAAGTGTTATTGAAACTGGAAGATAGGGGATTTGAAATTTGATTTTTCCATCTTTTTTTTTTTCTTTTTTTTGCTCTGTGGATGAAAAAGATAAGAACATATTTTAGCATAATTATGGAATTCTGGAATTCAGCCCAAACAGAGAACTTAGAGATGTGAGGCTTCTATTCTTTTTATTTAAGCAAGAATTTGAAAGAATCATCCTTTCTCTATAGTATTTGCAATAATAAGGTATAAATACTTAATTTTATACTGTGGCAACTTTTTCCCATGATCTTTGACTTATTTATCCATCTAATACAAAATGATTGGTGAGAAGTTATTCTATTTTCATCACTGTTCTAAGCTAATGGGACACAGCAGTGAACAAAGAGATGATTATCTCTATCCTATGAAATTAACAGTTTAATAAAATGAGACACATGGCAAACCATGTGAGTGCACACATGGCATATCCAATGACGATGAATGCTATGGAAAGGGAAAAAATAGTTTATAGGGTTAGAAAGTGGTGGCAAAGAGCACGGGTTGCCACTGTGAATTTTCTGACCTTTCCTACATGACCTTAATTTTTCCATGTGATGAAAGGGGATCATTTGATGAACTGTTTGATCATTGTACTCCTTGAATTGCCATAAAGTCATCCCTTATCCTTTACAGGATCTTTACCACTCTCAATCCCACCAGTCCAGATGCCCTCTCCCAGATTCACCTAGATTAGTCCACTTTTTGTATATTATCCATTATGTACCAGTTGCTCTTTCATTTAGGTTTTGTTGTTGAGTGTGAAGATAAAAACAAAACAAACTGCAAATTCAAGCAGAAAAATAAATTAGAAAAGAGTGTTAAGATCAATGGAAGCCTAAGATTGTTAGGAAAATAAAAATTCTATTACATAGTCAGAGAAAATACTCAAAATAGTAACACAGAATTAGTCCAGCATCACTCCTCTCATGGCAAAGATTCACGGCAGTTTCTACCAAAACTCCACAGTCGTTGGGTACTAGATGCTGCTATTGAAAGTGTTATTTCAGCTTCCTTTATAAATTACTGCCACTCCCATAACACTTGTCACAAAGTATATCTTTAGATTCTGTTTAAATATGGAGATGTTTATTTAATTTATTGAGATTATAATGTAATTATAACCTAGCCTCAAGTAAGCTAAAATATTATTGACTTTCTTGATAGGTTTTGATCAGAAGATAGGACTAGTCTAGATATTTTAATCAGAACATTATAAATACAGAGGATTGGAGGCTTACCAAGATGTTTGAGTGGAGAATGAATGCCAAGAAAGCTGCCACTGTAAATGTAGGAATCATGAGAAACTGATGCTAATTTCTGCTCCATGATGCAATGAAGTGACTCATTTCTTAAAGAAGATCCATATGCTTCTGGAAAAATATATCATTGGTTATCTGCAAAGGTCATAGATTTACTTCTTAACAGCTTTACTAAGGTATAATTGATACATAAATAACTGTACCTATTTAATGTCTATCATTTGACAAATTTGAACATATACACATAGGTACGTTACCACAACCACAAGCAAGATAATATAAATTTCCTACACATCCCAAAGTTCCTGGTGTCTCTCTGTGAGTTTTTTGTTTGTTTGTTTGTTGGTAAAAATGCTTAACACGAAATTTGCCCTCATAACAAATTTTGAAGTGCACAATAACTGGTGTTAACTGTAGGCACTATATTGCACAGCAGATCTCTAGAACTGATTTTCTAGCAAAACTGAGACTTTAAGGTCAGTCTTGATTGTACTTGGATGAAGGACCACAAGATTTCCATCACTGACGAAGCAGTAACATCTTCTGCCTCTATTTTGGTTTACAAATCTCAAGCAAGTTTCTTGTTGGTAAACTGACTCAGAGACTTGCTATAGATGAGTTTACAGAATATTGTCCTTAAGGTTTTAAACATTTTGATGAAGAGAAAGCATAGAAAGGGGCTGGGACTGGAACATAGCTGGTAAGAGTCAATCCAGTACGTTAACTTCAGCAGCCTTCCTGAAACCAATCACTGGAACAGATATTCTGTACACTTTTTTTAAAAAGTAATTATGTAATGACTGTTATGAATTAGAGCATAAAGAGGAACTCAAAGAAATTTTAAAATATTATTAGAAAATGGGAAGTGAAAAATAAAGTGGTAGATCTCAGAAAAGAAATGAAAGTAAAAAATCATTATATTATTTTTGTGAAGATGAAAGCAATACAAAAGGACATAGCACTGTTAATATGATAAATTAAGAAACATAAAAGGCATGATCAAGAATAGTAGGAGGAAGGAAATGAAAATTAACAAAGTATTAAATTCTGAGTGAAATAATTGAAATGGAAGGCAGAGAAAGGAATCTAACTTCTGCCTAATTGGTGCCTTTGAGGAAAGGATTAAAAGAATAGGTTTAGAAAAGAGAGATTATTGAATACAGCAAAATATTCCATAAATTAAAAATAATTTTTATGCATACACATTAGAAGAAAACTGACACATGTTTTTCAAGAAGATAAAGGAGCTTTGACATACAGTAAAAAGCAGAGATACAGCTGGTTAAGCTACTGAAATTTTCTAATATAAACTAACAAGTTTTAAAGGGGAAGAGGTCAGCAGTTATAATAATCTCTAATGGAAAATGTATATCTTCTTAAAAATTGCTACATCTGATGGCAAAAAATAATGGCACATTTAGATGTTTCTGTAAGAAATTTTGTAGCTTAAAAAAAAACACTGTTGTTCAAAATATAGTAACTGAACACTCATTTGATCATGTAAGAATTGTTCCCATAAACCTTTCTTTGTTGTTCAGTCACTCAGTCATTTCTGACTCTTTGCAACCCCATAGACTGCAGCATGCCAGGCTTTGCTGTCCTTCACCATCTCCCAGAGCTTGCTCAAACTCATGTCCATTGAGTTGGTGATGCCATCCAACAATCTTGTCCTCTGTCATCCCCTTCTCCTCCTGCCTTCAATCTTTCCCAGCATCAGGGTCTTTTCTAATGAATCAGATCTTCAAATCAGGTGGCCAAGTATTGGAGCTCCAGCTTCAGCATCAGTCCTTCCAATGACTATTCCAATGAATTGACTGGTTTGATCTTCTTGAGGTCCAAGGGACTCTCAAGCATCTTTTCCAGCACCATAGTTGGAGGCATCAATTTTTCGGCATTCTGCCTTCTTTATGGTCCAACTCTCACATCCATATATGTGCTGTGCTCTGTTTAGTGACTCAGTCATGTCCAATTCTTTGTGACCTCATGGGCTGTAGATGCCAGGCTCCTTTGTCCATGAGGATTCTCCAGGCAAGAATACTGGAGTGAGTTGCCATGCTTCCCTCCATTTCCACATATAACTACTGGAAAAACCATAGCTTTGACTATAAAGAAGCAAATTTCCAAAAAAAAAAAAAGTGGCAGAGAAGCAATTTCATTTTCAATAGCATTAAAAGTTCTATTTTTTTTTAATTTGCTGTCTAGGTTTGTCATAGTTTTTCTTCCAAGGAACAAGTGTCTTTTAATTTTATGGCTGCAGTCACTATTTCATTGATTTTGGAGCCCCTTTTAGACAGTACTAAATACTGATATCAAGCAAGAAAGAAATCAGTGAAGTGATTTTGCCAAATCCTGGATGGGACCAGTGTCCACTCACTCTATTACAAAATAATAAAAGTAATATCAAATTAAATATGGTTACAAACAAGAGTATTAATGATATAGGACTTGTATGTGTATAAATGATACAAAAAATATATGAATAAAGAATGTATATCCAGAAAACTATAAAACATTGATAAAAAATGTTAGGGATGATCTAAATAAACAAAAGCCATTCATATGAATTGGGAGACTTGATGCCCTTAAGATGTTAATTCTTCCCAATTTTATCCATAGAATCAACATAATACATATCAATATCTCAGTAAGCTATCTTGTGAATATCAATAAACTGATTCTTGATTTTATATGGAAAATGTATAAACCTGGAATATAAAACAGAGTTCTGAAAAAGGAGAGGCATATTGGTGGACTTACATTATTTGATTTCAAGCCTTACCATAGGTCACATTAATTAAGATAACATAACATGGAAAACGGAGAAGGCGGTGACACCCCACTCCAGTATTCTTGCCTGGAAAATCCCATGGATGGAGGAGCTCTGTAGGCTGCAGTCCATGGGGTTACTAAGAGTCAGACACGACTGAGCGACTTCACTTTCACTTTTCACTTTCATGCATTGGAGAAGGAAATGGCAACCCACCCCAGTGTTCTTGCCTGGAGAATCCCAGGGACGGGGGAGCCTGGTGGGCTGCCGTCTGTGGGGTCACAGAGTCAGACATGACTGAAGCAGCTTAGCAGCAGCAGCAACATAACAAAAGAAAAGTTAAGTAGATCAGTAGAACAGAGTAGAAATAGATCTACAATAATATAGTCAACTTATACTTGTTTTTCAGTCACTAAGTCATGTCCTACTCTTTGTGACCCCATGGACTGCAGCACACCAGACTTCCCTGTCCTTTACTGTCTCCCAGAGTTTGCTCAAACTCATGTCCATTTAGTTGGTGATGCCATCCTATCATCTTGTCCTCTGTCATCCCCTTCTCCTCCTGCTTTTAATCTTTCCCAGCATCAGGGGGTCTTCCAGTGAGTCAACAATTCACATCAAGTTGCCAAAGTATTGGAGCTTCAGCTTTGGCATCAGTTCTTCCAATGAATATTCCGGGTTGATTTCCTTTAGCATTGACTGGCTCTTCAAGAGGCTCTCAAGACTCTTCTCCAGCACCAGAGTTTGAAAGCAACAATTCTTGGGAGCTCAGCCTTCTTTATGGTCCAGCTCTTTTATCTGTACCTGACTCCTGGAAAAACCATAGCTTTGACTACATTTAAAGCAAATTAAAAAAAAAATTAAGGAAGCAATTTATTTTTCAACAGCATTCAAAGTCCTAAATTAACCTACAGAGATCAGTGGCCTTTTACTTTAAAAGCCACGGATAGAAAATATGTCAAGAGAGTTCTACTTACAATGACCAGAACTGTGTTAAAGTCTGTTCTTAAAGAACTGTGTTAAATACAAACATAACACAAAATAAGCTTGATCTATGTGAGGAAATATTTAAAATATTATTCCAAGAGCCAAAGATGGCATAAACAAATACAATGTATATCACATTCTGCATAGTAATATTCAAAATATTAAGAATGCCATTTCTCTGTATGTTCATCTATAAATGCAATGAAATAAAAATAGTATTTTATGGACAGGAGATGAAACAATGAGTCTGGCTTTAAAGGCCACATGAAAAATTAAATCAGCACGATCAGCTAAGAGCTTTCTTAAAAACAGTCTATAGTGGAAGGGCAGAGGTGGGATATCTCTATCAGATATTAAAGGACAATATAAAGATGAATGGGCTTCTCCTGTGACTCAGCAGTAAAGAATCTTATTGAAATGCAGGAAATTTGCAGGGGATGTGGGTTCAGTCTCCTGAATGGAAGATTCTCTGGAAGTACAGATAGAAACCTGCTCCAGTATTCTTGCCTGGAAAATTCCATGGGCAGGGGAGCCTGGCAGATGACAGTCCATGGGGTTACAAAAGAATTGCACACAATTGAACAAGTCAACAACAACAAAGATGCATAGGTCAAAGTCAGAATTTATAAATAGCCTTCACACAATTCTGAAATATATAAATAATGGTACATTTCAAATCAGTGAGAAGAAAAGATGGATGATTATATAAATTATGATGGGGAAGTGAACTGTCAGGTGGTTCTGTTCAGTTCAGTCACTCAGTCGTGTCCGACTCTTTGCAACCCCATGAACTGTAGCACGACAGGCCTCCCTGTCCATCACCAACTCCTCGAGTCCACCCAAACCCATGTCCAGCGAGTCGGTGATGCCGTCCAGCCATCTCATCCTCTGTCATCCCCTTCTCTTCCTGCCCCCAATCCTTCCAGCATCAGGGTCTTTTCTAATGAGTCAACTCTTTTCATCAGGTGGCCAAAATATTGGAGTTTCAGCTTCAACATCAGTCCTTCCAGTGAACACCCATCACTGATCTCCTGTAGCTTGGACTGGTTGGATCTCCTTGCAGTCCAGGGGACTCTCAAGAGTCTTCTCTAACACCACAGTTCAAAAGCATCAATTCTTTGATGCTCAGCCTTTTCCACTGTCCAACTCTCACATCCATACATGACTACTGGAAAAACCATAGCCTTGACTAGACAGACCTTTGTTGGCAAAGTAATGTCTCTGCTTTTGAATTTGCTATCCAGGTTGGCCATATCTTTCCTTCTAAGGAGTAAGCGTCTTTTGATTTCATGGCTGCAGTCACCATCTACAGTGATTTTGGAGCCTCTTCTGATCTGATGTTTGGATAGTTTTGTGTTTTGTTTTGTTTTTTTTTCATTTTCTACTCTATAAATTCATCAGTGTGGTTGTTTGTGTGATTTCTGTTTTGGCTGTAAATAATGCAGTAGAAAAAGGGATGATATGATTTCCTATTTGGCAGGTCTTCTTCTGAAACAGAATTAGATGATGTGGAGAACTTACCTGCAATAAATAGTCTTTTTGAATATGTTAGTCGCTATATTTCCTCTCCCTGTTATTGATTTGCAAGGTTTTTTTTTTTGAAGCATTTAATGTGCTACATAAATATATTGACCCAGAATATGAGACTTATATACCCCTGAATCTTAAAACACTCTGTGGAATAATTGTCATAGTGGGTTTCCTCATTAAACTGTACTTCAGTTTATTTTTATACATTATCTACATGGGAAATGTTGGACTTATTATATTATATAATATACTATAAATCATCAGAGCTAATTACAATAGTTTAATAATTAAGTCTATGTGATAAAATTAAGAAAAATGTTTCCCACATCACATTAAATTCAGTAAGTGAATTTACAAAATGCATAGAAATCAGTGATCTTTTAATATAGAAGCAGACATCAATAGCCTAAAAGAGCCAGCCAGATATAACAACTATTATATCTGTCTGATATATATATATATAAACTGAATCATGAGCAAGCCATCTGATCCTAGCTAATCTTTACATGGGATTACTCAGTACACACTCAGAAAGTTCTTAAATGGTTCAGTTTTAAAAGAAAATCTGCAAGTTATCACACTACTAAGGAAATAGAAATTGGAAATCTAGGTCATTTTTCCTTTAACAGAAGAACCCTTTCTACATCTTCTTGAAACCTTTAAAGAGTCACAGCCTGAAGGTTGGTGAATACCTCTCTAAACAATTTCCATTGTTTTGGTCACCATTGTATTTCTGGAGCTCAGATAAAGCATTGAATAATTGCATAAAGAATACAGGAGTGACTGAGGGAGGAAGTAAGGGAAAGTAGCTTTGCTAACGTTACTTGACACACAATAAGCTCCAATTAATTGCAAATTACATGGCCTAATAAACATTAAGCTGTTCTAAGTAGAATTTTACTATCAGTTACAGAATCTTAAATATTAACATGCTCCTAATGATTTTCTTTATAGGTTCTAAATTCTCAGTGTAGTAATGAAACAAATGATTCACTAAGATTTGAAGAAATTTGCTGAATGGCATAAAGCTTATGTGTGACAGTAGTAGAACTGGGACCCAAGTTTTCATAATGTATTCTAAACATTTTATAGCTTTTAAGGACAATTACTAAACAAATGTATTAAAAATAAATGTACTTTATATGAACACAGCTTATGCTATTTCACTAAGTTTCAGTTATCTACTTCTATTATTGTCCTTCTCATTATCTGTTATTTTCTGCATCCTTTCATCAAGCTATATATCAAGACAATTAAATTTAAAATGCAGACCAATATAGTAACACATTTCTCCCAAATATTGATTCATAATATTGATTATTTTTCAAGGTCTTCATACATTTAGGAATTTAAAAGTAGAAAAGAAGCATTTTTTTTCTCTTTATCCCCAGTTATCTCATATGATAGATACAGTGTCATACTTTGTCAACTGATGAACAAGAATTTACATTATGCTTTGTTAATATGCATAAACTGAAGTTATGTTATAGATCTTTATTTACTGAACATTGTTTATTTTAGAATAAAATGTGCTTTCTTTATAACACAGAGACTAGCCCAAAGAGAAAGAAGTAGGATATAGCTATCTGTTAAGAATCTAATTTTCAGAAGTAGCATGAATTCATGCCTAAAATAGGATTCTATATTTGCAATCCTAGTTGCAAGTAGGATTCTATATTTTTCTATTGAGATTTTCTTAAGACATGTGGTAGGATTTTTATGATAACAAAAATATATGGAAAAAATTTCCAGAACTTGAGCATGAGAGAATGAGCCAATTAATGACAAGTAATGGAAATAAAGCTTCCCTGGTGACTCAGGGTTAAAGAATCTACCTGCCAATGAGGGAGAAGCAAGTTCAGTCTCTGGATCAAGCAGATTCCCTAGAGAAGGAAATGGCAACCCACTTCAGTATGCTTGCCTGGAAAATCCCACAGACAGAGGAGCCTGGCAGGCAACACTCCATAAGATTGAAAGAGTCAGACAGGACTGACCCTTTCTTTGCATGCATGCAAAGAAAATATAGGCTGTTAAACAACTTCCAAATTGTTCATAGAATTCCTTCATTTTTCTTTTTTATAATTAGAAAACTAGATATTGTACATAATAGAATTAAAAGTCCAAAATCAATTAAATTACATTCCCATGATTAAGCCAACTAAAATAGTAATTTCAGCTGTAAGCATTCTTGATGGCCCTTTAATATATTAAAGTGTACAAGTATATCAGGGTTAGGGAAAGAGCTGCCCGTATAAGATTAGACTGTGGGCCACAAGGAAAGCTATTATAACTGAAAATTACAAATGCACTAATTCTCTTTTAATCTTTGCTTTACATTCTTTTTTCAATGCTGAAGAAACTAATTCTGTTTATTTCACAAAAATAGCTCTAATTTACAAATGGTAATATACTGTATTTTTTCAAAATTGTGTCAACCACATACTATCTGGTGAATTCATTGTCCTTCAAGGAGGATTGTTTCAAAGCTTCAGATCCCATTCCATATGGAGTTCCACATCTATCCTCAAGATTTCTGCAGAAAATCAGGTATACTTATTTGTTCTCTTGCTTACCTTTGCCACTGAATTTCTTCTTTTTATTTATTTATTTATTTTTTTATTATTGTTTTTGCCATACATTGTCATGATATCACCATGGGTTTACATATGCTTCCCCTCCGGGTCCCCCCTCCCTCCTCCCTCCCC
>ML660774.1:2219619-2298770 GCA_007570785.1 Antilocapra americana | reverse complement strand
GTCAGTTGATGGGCATCTAGGTTGCTTCCATGTCCTGGCTATTGTAAACAATGCAGCGATGAACATTGGGGTGCACGTGGCTCTTTCAATTCTGGTTTCCTCGGTGTATATGCCCAGCAGTGGGATTGCCGGGTCATATGACCCACCTCCCAGAATATTGGAAATAAAAACACGAATAAACAAATGGGACCTAATTAAAATTAAAAGCTTTTGCACAACAAAGGAAACTATAAGCAAAGTGAAAAGACAGCCTTCAGAATGGGAGAAAATAATAGCCAATGAAGCAACAGACAAACAATTAATCTCAAAAATTTACAAACAACTCCTGCAGCTCCATTCTAGAAAAATAAACAACCCAATTAAAAAGTGGGCCAAAGAACTTAACAGACATTTCTCCAAAGAAGATATAAAAATGGCTAACAAACACATGAAAAGATGCTCAACATCACTCATTATCAGAGAAATGCAAATCAAAACTACAATGAGGTACCACTTTACACCAGTCAGAATGGCTGCCATCCAAAAGTCTACAAGCAATAAATGCTGGAGAGGATGTGGAGAAAAGGGAACCCTCTTACACTGTTGGTGGGAATGCAAACTAGTACAGCCACTATGGAAAACAGTGTGGAGGTTCCTTAAAAAGCTGCAAATAGAAAATTTTTTTTTTGTAGTCAAGTATCATCTGTGAAAGGCTGCCCATAATAATAATATTAAATTTATTTATGTGACTGTTTTCTCTTAAAATTTCAAAATAATTATATGAGTCTTAAATAATTTATTTCATAATAAATGATACCTATTTTCTATGTTATACTTTTATAATATTCTTAAAATCTTTTGTATCTTTAAAATATTATCCAATTAGTGAAATATAAGCCACAAATTTGTAGTATGAAACATTATTCACTTTCCTTTTCATTCTGTTATCTCATAAATATGCTTTCAAAGAATAAGGTTGAAATAAAACTCCAAAGTTATTTAAGGACATGGTCACCCTGGCTTTTATTTTGCATAAAAAATGAGAGAGTGGAGATCAATGATTAAAATGACTGGTTTTCATAACAACTGCTGTTTTATGATAGTTATGAATATGTTCCTATTCTTATGTTTCATATTTTTTTCTTTTTTAAGAAGTATTTTTTAAACTACACAGTAAGACACGTTTTACTCATAATGAGTTTGCAATGTAATAATATTTTGAATTAATAAATTAATCCTATATTAGTATTTTTTGGTGGTCAGAGCACTATCCTTAAGATTTGTAGTGTTCACTTCAGTTCAGTTCAGTCACTCAGTCGTGTCCGACTCTTTATGACTCCATGGACTGCAGCACATCAGGCCTCCCTGTCTATCACCAACTCCCAGAGTTTACCTAAACTCATATCCATTGAGTCAGTGATGCCATCCAACCATCTCATCCTCTCTCGTCTCCTTCTCCTCCTGCCTTCAATCTTTCCCAGCATCGGGGTCTTTTCCAATGAGTCAGTTCTTCACATCAGGTGGCCAAAGTATTGGAGTTTTAGCTTCAACATCAGTCCTTCCAATGAATATCCAGGACTGATTTCCCTTAGGATAGATGGTTGGATCTCCTTGCAGTCCAAGGGACTCTCAAGAGTCTTCTCCAACACCACAGTTCAAAAACATTAATTCTTCAGTGCTCAGCTTTCTTTGTAGTCCAACTCTCACATCAATACATGACTACTGGAAAAACCATAGCCTTGACTAGCCGGACTTTTGTTGGCAAAGTAATGTCTCTGCTTTTTAATATGCTGTCTAGGTTGGTCATAACTTTCCTTCCATGGAGTAAGCATATTTTAATTTCATGGCTGCAGTCACCATCTGTTGTGATTTTCAACCCCCCCCCCAAAAAAAATAAAGTCTGTCACTCTTTCTACTGTTTCCCCATGTATTTGCCATGAAGTGATTGGACCAGATGCCATGATCTTAGTTTTCTGAATGTTGAGCTTTAAGCCAACTTTTTCACTCTCCTCCTTCACTTTCATCAAGACTTTGTATAGTGACTGTTCTTAAATGCAGAATGTTTATACTGTGTGGAAAGCAGAAGTTATAATTACCAGATAATAGCACTTCTGGGTTCTTGAGGCACATGGCTGCATCTGGCACAGATAATCTCTTTAGGGGTGATATTAGGTCATGATAACATTATACTTCCATAGCCTGTTATTAGTTAAGCTTGTTTATAATCCCTATAGTCTGCTACTGAAAAATCTGTGCTATCACAAGCTATAATATCACTGATTTAATGACAGTTTTTTTCTTGTTTAATTATATCAAAAGCTACCTAAAGTTGTTTTGGATGAGAGTGTAAATAAGTTCACCACCTCAGAAGACTGCATAACAGCTTCTTAGAAAATCCTAGCTATTAATATTTATCCAAGATATTGGGGCTGATTTAAGATCTAGGGAGGGGAATGTACACGATGAGAGAAACAGAGTCATGAGCCCCTGATGATGAACACACATCACCTGTAAAAGCAAATTTGTCAGAAAAAGAAATGCAAACCTGATTAGTCTCTGGATCCAATGACCAGTTAACAGGAAATTCCAAGAAAAGAGGAATGTGCTACCTCCACCATGGAGATGCAATTAGTAATGATTGTGTGAAACTCTATAAGACAAATAATCTGGTTTCTTTATCAAATGAATCACAAGAAGAAGAAAAAAGATAAAAAGAGTACCAAGGATTAAAAAAATTTAATGACACATTAAACAAAAAACAGGCAGAGTATAAGGCTGCTGGGGGTGGAGATGGGAAGGGATAGTTAGGGAGGGGGCATGTGGAGAGTTCTGGGGTGGGGAGCAAAATTTTAACTTCAGACATGTGTGGTGATTATACAGGAGTTTGCTAATTATGGTTCATTAATCTGTACATTTGTTTTATGTGTTTTTTTGTATTCATGTTGTATTTTGCCATTAAAAAAAAGGTTTAAAAACATTAAAAAAAAGTTGTTTTGGGAGAGTTTATTACTAGTAAATAAACTTGAGAAAGGAATGATTAAATCTGCAACTCTATAGTGGATTTTTCTATTTCTTTTAGTTCTTGTAGTTTTCATTTACGATATATTGATGTTATGTGCTGCTACCTTATACATTTAGTACTGGTATAGCTTCCCATAGAATCATCTCAGTTATTGTTTGAAATGTTCATTATTTGCATAGTTACTTTTATCTAAAGTTTACCTTAGCCGTGGTATAGCTTATACCATCCTTATTTTGGTTAGTATTTGTTTGTGAACCCTTAATCAGTATTTTTATATTAAAATTTTCAATATTATTGTATTTGTCATGCCTTTTTGAAGCATTACTTATTTTTCCTCATGTGACAATCTTAGACATGAAATATTTAATGTATTTATTTACAGGTAAAAGTTATCAATATCTTTTGATGTATATCTAGCACCTCATATTTTGTTTGGTAATCAAGCCACCTGTTTTATTTGCACTTAGTTTTAATATTAAATATATATTGAGATTATTATACTGCTTTCAGTTAATATCTTAACAAACACTTTGGTGTTGCATTGATTATTTCTTCATTAATTTTATAATTTTAGTACACATTAATTCAATTAATAATAAAATCTAGACCATGGGTATGGTGAAACCTTTTTAAATATAACCCCTAAGCCATGATCCATGAAAACAGCATTGATCAGCTAAATGACTATGTAAAATACAATGTCAAGATTATAAAGCGAGCCATATGCTGGAAGAAAATACCTGCACAAGACACATGTAATAGAAGACTGTGATCCAAAAGCACATAGAACTCTTAAACTAACAATTAGAAAGTTAAAAATCCAATTAAGAAATGAGCCAAATACCTTTAAAGACACCTTGTCAAAGAAGATAGATGGTTGGAAAATAAGCTTTGAAAAGATGCTCCAAAATCATATGTCATCAGGGAAATGTAAATTAAAATAACTGTGAGATATCACTACATTAAAAAAGAAAAATCCAGAACATTGACAATGCCAAATGTTGGCACAGGTGTAGAGAACAGGAACTCTCATTCATCGCTGGCACGAATGCAGGATGATACAGCCACCTTGGAAGACAGTTTTGTAGTTCTTACAAAATTAGATATACTCTTACAATAGGATCTAACAATCACGATTTTTTGTATTTACCAAAATGTATATACACACAAAAATTTGTACACAGATGCCTCTTGCAGTTTTATTAATAATTACCACAACTTGAAAACATCACCGTGTTTGCCAGTAAAAATGAAAATAATACTGTTTTATCCAGAGAGTAGTTTATTAATTAGTGCCAAGAAAAAATTAGCTTTCAAGCCATGAAAATACATGAGGGACACTTAAATGTATAGCACTAAGTTAAATCAGTCAGAAAAGTGTGCATATTATATACTTCTAAGCATAAGACATTGTGGGGAAAAAGTCATGGAGAAAATAATGTCTTTGGTTGCCAGGTGTCAAGAGAGAGGGAGGGATAAATAGGTAAAATACAGAGGATTTTTAGAACAGTGAAATTAGTATGTATTATACTCTAATGATGGGAACGTGTCATTATATACTAGTCTAAACTCTTAGGATGTGTAACACCAGGATTGAATCCTCATGTAAACTATGAACTTTGAGTGAAAAAATGTTATATCAATTTTCTTTTACATTTTTATTGAAATATAGTTGAAGTGTTGTATTAGTTTCAAGTAAAGAGAGAAGTGATTCAGATTCTTTTCTATTATAGGTTATTACAAGATATTGAGTATAGTTCCCTGTACTATATAAAACATACTAGTTATTTACCTATTATATATATAGTATTGTTTATCTGTTAATCCAAAGTCTTAATTTCCCCTTCACCTCCCTCACCCACTAATTCCCTTTATAACCATAAGTTTGTTTTCTATGTATAGAAGTCCTTCTCTAAATAAGTTCATTTGTAGCATTTTTTGGTTCCACATACAAGTGATATCATATGATATTTATCTTTCTCCCTCTGACCTATTTCACTTACTCTGATAACCTGTAGGTCCATTCACATGGTGCACATGACCTTATTTCATTCTTGTTTATCGCTGTGTAATATTACATTGTATATATGTACCACGTTTCTTTATCAATTCATCTGTGGATGGACGTTTAGGTTGCTTCTATATTTTGGCTATTGTAATAAGTTCTGCTATGAATATTGGGATGTATGTATCTTTTCAATTAGAGTTTTTTGTGTTTTTGTTTTTTTCTGGATATATGTCCAGAAGTGAAGTTGTTTGTTCATATGGTAGCTCTATTTTTGGTTTTTTAAGGAGCCTCTATACTATTCTCCATAGTGGCTGTACCAATTTGCAGTCCCATAACAGTGTAGGAGGTTCCCTTTTCTCCACACCCTCTCCAGCATTTGTTATTTGGAGACTTTTTAATGACATATTCTGACTGGTGTGAGGTGATACTTCATTGTAGTTTTGATTTGCATTCTCTAGTGACTAGAGGGAGAAGGTGATAGCACCCCACTCCAGTACTCTTGCCTGGAAAACCCCGTGGGCAGAGGAGCCTCGTAGGCTGCAGTCCATGGGGTCAGTAAGAGTCACACATGACTGAGTGACTTCACTTTCGCTTTCACTTTCATGCATTGGAGAAAGAACTAGCAACCCACTCCAGTGTTCTTGCCTGGAGAATCTCAGGGACGGGGGAGCCTGGTGGGCTGCCATCTGTGGGGTCGCACAGAGTCGGACACAACTGAAGCAGCTTAGCAGCAGCAGCAGTAACTGGAGATATTAAATATCTTTTTATGTGCTTACTGGCCATCTGTATGTCTTCTTTGGAGAAATACCTGTTCAGATCTTCAGCTCAGTTTTTGATTGGATTGTTTGTGTTTTTTGTGTTTTCTTTTTTATGTTAAGCTATATAAACTGTTTATATTTTGGAAATTAATCCCTTGCCAATGTCATCATTTGCAAATGTTTTCTCCCAGTCCATAGATTGTCTTTGCATCTTGATTATGGTTAAGTTTAATTAGATCCCATTTGTTTATTTTTGCTTTTATTTCCATTACTCTAGGAGACAGATTCAAAGAATATTGCTGCAATTTAAGTCAAAAGAGTGTTCTGTCTATGGTTTCCTCTAGGAGTTTTAAGTACCCAGTCTTACATTTAGGTCTTTAATCCATTTTGAGTTTATTTTCATAAGTGGTGTTATTGAATATTTTAATTTCATTTTTAAATGTAGCTGTCCAGTTTTCCCAACACATGAAAGAGACTGTCTTTCCTCCATTGTGTATCCTTGTCTCGTTAGTTGAAGATTAATCAACTATAAGTGCATGGGTTTATTTCTGGGCTTTTTCTCCTGTTCTGTTGATCTATTTATCTAATTTTTTCCATTAACATATTATTTTGAGTACTGCAGCTTTGTACTATAGTCTGAAGTCAGGAGTCTGATTCTTCCAGCTCTGTACTTTCTCAAGATTGATTTGGCTATTCAGGGTCTTGTGCTTCCATACAACTTTTTAAAAATATTGTCCTAGTTCTTTAAAAAATGCCCTTGGTAACTTCATGGGAATTACATTGAATCTATAGATTACCTTAGGTAGTATGGTCATTTTAACAATATAGATTCTTCTAGTATATCAGTTTAGCAAATGTATAACTCTGGAGGAGGATGTTAATAATGAAGGAATATATGTTTGTGTGTCCATTTGTCAGCTTGTGGAAAATCTGTATACCTTTCACCCAATGTGAATGTGAAAGTCTTTTAATAAAAAAGAAAAATTCCACATGATCATCCCAATAAATGCCCAAAAGGCATTTAAAAAAATCAACAAACTTTCTTGATAATTGCTCTTAATAGACTAATTATGGAAGAAAACTACATCAATATAATAAAGACTATATATGAAAAGTCCATACCTAACATCATATTCCATGGTGGAAAATTAAAAATGTTTTCTTTAATATAAGGAACAATATATTTGCTTCATTGCAAGGCATTCCTGGTGAATGTTAGTTGAACTGACTCCACTGTGTGTGCTGTTAACCATAAATTATACTACTGAAATTCTGCTTATAAGTTTTGTGATTATAGATTAATATTAACTATTTTTGGAAATAGTGATGTTAACTTGCATATGTTTCCTCAAATACAATTTCCTTACTGCTGTAAATGTTGCTTTTAAAATTAATTCTGCCAAGGAAAAACTTTTAACAGCTCCTAATAATTCTCTTTTGTGAAAAAAAAAAGTTACTTATAGTTTATAAAAGGAAATAGACAAGGAAGATTAATATTTAGAATGTCATTTTTAGCAAAGCATGTAGACAGAGTTTCTGAAAGATTACTATTGGCAAATGTACATAAATTCTGCATGCCTAGTAGTCCAATATGAATGTCCCTATATCTTTCATATAATATTATTACAAGAACAATTCTATTAAAAGTCCTATTCTATTCAAATTCATATTATGATATTGAGTGTGATTCACCTGTGTGCTTTAAGTTTAATAACACATGTTTTATTCGTTAATAATAAAGGTCAATTTTATATTGAGGGAGAAGAATAAAAATGCTTATTTTTCTAACCCATAAGACTTTTTCAAAGATGATTTCATACTCTAAAATGAATTAGATCATTCTAATGCATATATTAAATACATTCTATTTAAAAAAAAATTTTTTACTTCTTCACCCTCCTCAAACACCACTTGAAAATCCCAGTGATTTCCACACAATTTGAAAAGTGTTACTGAATCTACCTTATTATCCAAACATTTAGCAAAGATTAATACTTTTAATAGTTAATTAATAGTTAATAATAGTTAATTTTACAGAATTCATTGGAGAAGGAAATGACAACCCATTCCGGTATTCTTGCCTGGAAAACCCCATGGACAGAAGAGCTTGGCAGGCTCCAGGGGGCCACAAAGAGCCAGACACGGCTGAGCGACTTCACTTTCACTTTACAGAATTTATTATTATTAACTTCCAAACTGAATGTTTCTTTGGAAATATTTTTGAAAATTCAAATGTTTTATTGTTAGCATTAATTTTGAAATTAGATAACCTTCCCAAAATAATATAAAGAAATGATTTTTATCTCTGATGAATAGAATTTAATATTTTAAGATTACTTCAATGAGAATGTTAATATCTTTCAGTCTGTTTTCTCACTTTTCCCTTAATCATTTCACATATAATCAAGACGTTTAGATAATGTCTAAAATAATATTTAGACTGACATAGATTCTTTGATATAAATTCAGTAGCAATTAAGAGATAGGAAGAAAATTGGAACGAGTGTGCTGTGAGTGAGGACTGTAGCCTTATATGAACTTTTAGCAAGAGTTGAAAATTTTAAAGATGGAAAAGTATAATTAAAATATTCTTAAACCAACTTAATGAACATATATCTATCTATGTGTCTATCTATCTTCATGAACTTGCTTTTGAGAAATACTGATTTGGTAAATGTTTGCTTGTGGCTAATATTATTTGCATATTAACTATCACTCTGACTGAAAAGTTTTAGAATATTATATACTTTTCCATCTTTAAAATTTGAATTAATCTTAAAATAGCCATAGCTTTTCTCCCCAGGAACAAGCATCTTTTAATTTCATGCAGTCACTGTCTGCAGTTATTTTAAAGCCCAAGAAAATAAAATCTGTCACTGGTTCCACTTTTTCACCTTCTATTTGCCATGATGAAATGGGATCAGATGCCATGATCTTAGTTTTCTGAGTGTTGAGTTTCGAGCCAGGTTTTGCTCTCTCATCTTTCACCCTCATCAGGAGGCTCTTTAGTTTTTCTTCACTTTCTGCCATGAGCACCAACACCTAACACTCTCCCAAATATTTCCCCACTAACCTTCAGTTATTTTGGTCTTTGAACCATTTCTTTCTGGATGTGAGTTCTTACTTTCAGGTTCTGGCTATGCTGAGAACTGACTCTGTTTCTTTGCTGAAGGCAAAGAGGGGTAGTGAGCATGGATATTGAGGTGGAAAAGCATCCACTTTCAGCAAATGCTCCATTTGTGACCATCACAGGGTCTTCAGATGGGAAGACTATTCAGCTTGTACCAGTGGGATTGGGATCCTTCTGCAACCAGGGGGTTTCATGGCAGTTTGGTTGTTAAAGATCCACAAGCTGTTCCACCAAAATACCAGCTGTCAGCTCCCACTCTTTCTACTGCAGTTCTTAATTTGGCAAAGGGTTTTCCTCTTCATCAGAACTGCTCTGCCACATTAAACCTTGATTTCAGCACAAATTACCTGTGGTTGTGCGAAATGATAGTCTCCTGTGGAGCTGCCTTAAAGCCTTATAACTTTTAGAACTTGTCTTATATTGGAAATTAAATGCCCCAAACACAGCAGGCTTCCCTGGTGGCTCAGCTGGTAAAGAATCCACCTTCAATGTGGGAGACCTGAGTTCGATCCCTGGGTAGGGAAGACCCTCTGGAGAAGGGAAAGGCTACCCTCTCCAGTATGCTGGCCTGGAGAATTCCATAGACTGTATAGTCCAAGGGGTCGCAAAGAGTCAGACACGATTGAGCAACTTTCACTAAATTCTTAGGGCTTCTCTGATAGCTCAGTTGATAAAGAATCCACCTGCAGTGCAGGAGACCCTTTTCCTTTTTTTTTTTTTTTTGCAAGACCTGCAAAGTCATAGAAAACAGTCACCCATATCAAATCTTTCGTAAGTGTCATAACCCTTAGATCAGCAAGTGCAGGAGTTGCTTGATCTTCTAATGCCTTGATGTCTATCTGTGCTCTGTACCAGTTCAAAAAGTTGAAAGCTTTAATAATGGGTTATTTTTTGGTGGACTATAACTGCCCCACTTAAAACAAGGTGAAGGGGTCTTGTTGCCTCCAGACAGGTGCGATTTCCAATCCAAACGCACATTATGAGTGTTTCATTTTCAGGACCATCCCTGGTGTCATCTTACTCTGAATTCCCTAGAGCAGGAGAAAAATCCATGTTTGATGTCTGAATGTAATCCCAGGTCAACAAAACAGGAGAGATAAAAAGTGTGTGTCAGGGAAAGTAAATTCAAGGAAATGCCTTACTAAACTGCTCACAGACTATCAAAATGTTACTAGTTATTTGGATACATAGAGGGGTTTTATGGTACCACACCTTATAATCAGTCAGCTGTTGGGGGAAGAAGTACATGAATTTAACTTTTCAGCTCTCCTTGTCTCCTTTCATTCACTAACAAAGTTCACCTCATCATGCATTACTTTCCTTCTCTTCTCTATTGAGTTTTAATGTCCTTCTGCATAGATTCTGGGGACAATTAGGGATTCTGTGTTCTGACAATGCTTGTCCTATTGAACCCAGGCGTTGGTACTGCCTGGGTTCTCACCAAAGTGGGCAGAAAAGAGGCAAAGCCAAAGCCAGCCCTCACCCCGTTAGGGAGACTAAACTAGCCCGCAGTGGTGGATAGGGGACTGTATAATCCACCTTGTAAGTGCAGGCAACTCTGAAATGGACAGGAGTTAACATTAACGACATTAGGGGCGATAATTACAGCAAGGACACAGGTGCACACTGGGTTTGACACTGTGAATCACTAGCTATTGCTATCCACCTCGATAGTTGAGGAAATTGTCACAACATCTTATTGTATGGGGTGGAATTTGCTGGAAGCAGAATAAGTGTAACTCTTCTCTTTCCCATTTCAACACTGATAGTAAAAGAGTAAGTAGATGAAGAATAAGACTATAACTAATATTGTTAAAGGAGATATTTGACAGTTTGGCTTAGAATTGGCATACCTTTGTATTTTAAATACTTTGTATGAAAATATGATTCAGCTGATTAGATACAAGTTCAGTATAAATAGAGCCTTTATGGCTAGCCTGGTTCCAGTTAGAGAGTCGTTAAAAGTGTTCTATTTTGTCTTTCTTAGTGGTGATTTTAAAGGAGAGTGGCAGATAAATAGGTTGACAAATTTTGCAAGCTTCCTCATCCTGAAGCCACCAACTGGATGATAGGGGAATACACGAGCAGACTGATAGACTTCCAGAGTCTTAGCTTGAAGCTCCCTCTTTGTGGAAGGACATATTAGGAAAGACGTATCCTCCAGGAGGAGATGTTCAAATTATTTAACAAAATTTTCACACCACAGAAAATTTCTATAATAAGTTTTCGTGTGTTAAATGTGTTTGCATGTAACAGAAGGTGATACAGTCCTATCAGTGGAATGGTTGGACCAAAGTACATGCATTCATAATGCCAGTTGTGCTGTAGAAAGGGTGTTCCGATTTATACTCCTGATCACACAAGGGAGATACTAAATATATTTTACAATCACCAGAAGACGAACGCTGACCAATTAGAACAGATGCTGGTAACAGTTAGAACATATGGTCACACTGGTGCATGCTACTTGAATATCAGCCCTGTACAAACAGTACATGAAAATGACAAATTCCCCATTCACTTGTCAAGATGGGATAGTACCTAACTTTGATTTGTTGCCAATTAAATATCATCATTATTTGATTTGTATGTCTTTAATTAGGACTAGGTATGAGAATACTTTAAAATTACCTCTATTTACTTTTAATTCTAACATATTTGCTTCAGTTACCCATTTTTTCCTTTTGTGTGTTTCATATTTTTAAAATTAATTTATGAGTTTCTGAAAAACTAAAGAACTTAGACTAATATCCTCCGAATGTATTATAAATTTTCTTAATCCAGATATATTTTATGATGTTTTTGCTATACTACATTTTTTATTTTAATTAGACATAACTTTAGTGCATTATTTATTGCTTATTGATTTTCTTATTTTTTTGAAATGTCTTCAGTTTGATGATTAAAAAATAAACTCAAATTGTTTACTTAGTACTTATATTTATGAGTTAATCCATACAGAATTCATTTTGTTGTAAAGATTAAATTAGTGATCCAATACTTTCCCATTACCATTTATTGAATAATTCATCTCTTTTATCATTAATTTAAACTAGATCTTCGTCATTTACTAAATACAAAGAGCTCTAAGTGTGGACTCATACTTTATTTCTATGCTAACAAATTCCTACAGAAGTAATCATGGTTTCCAACAATGTCAGTGCATTTACTCATTTGATCTATACTACAAAAATGAAAGTGGTTTAGCTTCTATACCAATACAAATACTCACAACAAATGTATTAAGTAAATTTAAGGATTTCTATGTAGTTATTTTGTCCTAATAAGAAATATCCCATTGAGAGTAAAGAGTCAGAGTGCTGTGTTTTAAAGTTAACTAAATTAGTTCTTTGTATGTGTAGTAATATTATGACTTTGATATATGTTTTCTTTTTTTTTTTTTTGCTCTTTTAAAGTTTCATTATAAAGTTTTTAACCCTTATTCTAAATTTATCTTACATTTCAGACAATGTGTCTTTTGAACATGGACATCATTAATTTCTTAGGAGAAAATTATTTACCCACCCTCTTAATAAACATTTTTATTAGTTTTGGATTTATAAATGCTTTCTGTGTCTCTTGTAGTTTTTTTTTTACAAAAGTAAACAAATACCTTTAACTATATTTAACTGCTTTTACTATTCTACACCTTGCTGTTTTAAATTCCACCTCACCTGATTAAGCTGATGTAAATCTTTCTTATTCTTTTTCCTGCTGCATGGAACCTCATTGTGTGGATATGAACCACATTTTCTATGCATGGATCTCCAGGTGATTTGCAATATATTACCATTAAAAATTCCGCTACAATTTTTTTTTCTCTAATTTTAGTAATACCTTTGAACTTACACCTAGTAGTGGGATATCTGGGTCCAAAGGTGAATGCATAAGGAGCTCCACAGGCTGTACCGAATTTTCCTCTCTAGGGGGAGTCCATGTTGCATTCCTGCAAGTAGTGCATGGGCTAACCTCATTGCCCCCCTCTTCGCCTCCTTAGTTTGTTGTGAATCCCTAAACATTTCTATAATCTACTAGGAGAACAATTTTGATCATTGTGTACTACTTTTATTGCACATTTTTATTACTATGTGTGAAATTATGTTAAAGGTCATTTGTGTGACCGTTCATGTTCTTTGTCAACTTTCTGTATATTTTCTTTTTTTCTAAAATATATATATTTTGCATACTATTTATATACATGTATACAAAAGCATTTCTACTACACTTGGTAAAGGCTTGAGAGAGGACATCACAAGAAAAGAAGAAGAGCATGTTTGGTTTGATTTAGATTTGGATTTGGATTTCTTAGTGAATTCTCTGGTAGCTTAGTTGAAAAGAATTTACCTACAGCACAGGAGACATGGGTTGACCCGTGGGTCAGGAAGATCCCCTGGAGAAGGAAAAGGCAACCCACTCCAGTCTTCTTTCCTGTAAAATCCCATGGGCAAAGGAGCCTGGTGGGCTGCAGACAGACACGACTGAGCGACTTCACTTTCACTTTTCCCTTTCCTGCACTGGAGAAGGAAATGTCAACCCACTCCAGTCTTCTTGCCTGGAGAATCCCAGGGATGGGGGAGCCTGGTGGGCTGCGTCTATGGAGTTGCACAGAGTCAGACACGACTGAAGCAACTTAGCAGCAGCAGCCAATAGTATGAGGGTTCCCTGTTTTTCCACATCTGCACCAATATTTGTTATCTGTGTTCTTGGTGACGACAGACTTTCTGATAGGTGTGAGGTGATATCTCATTGTGATTCTGATTTGCATTTACCTGATAATTAACAATGTTGAACATCTTTTCATGTGTTTTCTCTCTGGAAAAATGTCTATTCACTTTTTCTGCTCATTTTTTAATTGTTTTTTTTTTTGGTGTTGAGTTGTATGAGCTGTTTTATATGTTGGATTTTAATCCCTTGTGACTCATATTATTTGCAAATATTTCCTCCCATTCAGTAGGCTGTCTTTTCATTTTGGCAATAGTTTCTTTTTTTGTGCAAAAGCTTTTAAGTTTAATTAGGTCCTAAAATCACCAAGACAACTCGGATGTGCTGGACCAAGACCAGAAGAGAAGAGGAAACCAGGGAATTTAACCCGTTATTTGGCCCAACAGCATTATTTTTCTCATTGAGAAAAGCAACCTATGCTGTATTGAGAGCTGCTATCATCTAGCCACCTGCACACTTGTCCCAAGTGCCTCACTTAAGATCGGTCACATCTCTATTCTACCCTTCAGCCATCTCCAGAACCAGCGAACCGCCCTAAGCAGAAGCCTGCCCTAAACTAAGCTTGTATCCAAGGTCATCACTTTATTTTAACTTAGCAATTTCTGTGTTCTAGTTCTTTCCATCTTCTAGCTCTTTCATGCAGATGGATTTTAAACTTGTCCAGATTTTCTGCTTGCTTTGAGCAGAATGATAATTCTGGATCATTTCATTAATGGTAAACAGAGATTTCAAAATGGTCTTTTTATCTCTCAGCTTCTTTGCTGAAGTAAAAGTTTATTGTATTCATGATGCTTCTTTCTTACTCACGCTAATTATGGGCACTGCTACTAAATGCATCTATGTTTTCAAACCTCATAGAATTACCCCTGACTCCTTCTGTAGGTAAAGTTCAAGTTTTAGTCCAGTAGAAGTATAAAAATTCTGTCTTTCCTCAGTATCATCATGTTTAGAAACATTCTCCCTAAAATGGAAGAGACTGTGTGTGTCTCCAAATTCATGTGCTTTTAATGTTTGCACTAAGGCTTTTACCAAAACACAAAGGCTGGTGACTGATTAACAGCTTGTAGTAAACAAATTTTTTAAAAAAGAAGTGCACAAAATTATTTTAAATGATAAGATACATTTTCCTAGTTGGAAATGTCCTAGTTTTATTTGAATGCAAATAAGCATTTTTTAATAGTAGACATATTTATGGAGTTGGACTAACCACTGAACAAAATTGAAATGCCACCATTTCTTGCAAGAAGATTAAAGTGAAAGTGAAAGTCGCTCAGTCGTGTCTGACTCTTTGCGACCCCATGATCCATGGATTCTCCGGGCCAGAGTCCTGGAGTAGGTAGCCTTTCCCTTCTCTGGGGAATCTTCCCAACCCAGGGATCAAACCTAGGTCTCCCACATATAAGATTAGAGCTTGTTAAATTATCTAACACTACAAATGTATTGTCATCAACAGTGTACAGTTGAATGTCTTTTCTAAAAGGGAATTTTGAATCAGATTCTTTTAAGAAACAAGTGTTATTTTGTATTTGTTCTGTTGTGTATGTAAAAATAGATGTACATAATTATTTCATACTATTTTTACATAATATGTTAGATCGGATCAGGCATTTGCATTTAAAGGTAGTTAAATCATAATCATTGAAAGTGGCAATAGAGGGAACCAATAAATAATTATATTCTGTGCTCAGATGGAGGCTGGGTTGAGAGATGACCCAAGAGTCAGACAGATGTAAATTCATGCTTGTTTTATGTCTGGCTACAGTCTAGTCTTCTACACTCACTTTATCATGGTACTTGTTTAAAAAGTTTTGTTTATTTATTTATATATTTATCTTTATTTTTTTTACTGTGCTGGAAGTCCATCACTACACACAGACTTCAACTAATTGCGGCAAGTGGGGGCTACTCTTTCTTGTGGGGCAGAAGCTTCTCGTTGCTGTGGCTTCCCTGTTGTGGAGCATGGACTCTGGGGTGTTTGGGCTCATTAGTTGCAGCACGTGGGCTCAAGAGTGCTGGCTCAGTAACTGTGGGCCCAGCTGCCCTGTGGCGGGTGGCATCTTGCTGGACCAGGGATCGGTACAGTGCCCCCTGCACTGGCAAGTGCATTCTTAACCACTGGGCCAGAGGGGAGCCCTCTCATGGTACTCTGAGTTTGGCTTATACACTCTTCGTGGTTAGGCACAGTACAAAGATAGTGAACAGCTGTAGCCCTCCTCTGTGGAGCCTCCCCAGGTGTGCGTACTGCAGAGAGGAGCATGCAGTATGAAGTCTTAGAAGACCTTCTTAGAGCAAGAGGATGGGGTGTAGTCAACTGTGCTGGATGCTTCTGTCAAACTCACCAGACCTGTATGTCACTGCCTTTACCAGGAGAGGGATGAAAAGGCTGAGGCAAGGGATGAAACAACTGCACGAGGGCACCTCCCTATAATTGTTGTTATAGTCTAACATAATTATGATGTGTAATAAAATAGAATAAGTACCTTAAATTATGATTGTACATAAGGCAACATGTAACTAGTCGAAAAGATGCTCCCTACCAACAACATTCTTCTCTTTCTGCTAATCTTATTGCATTTAATCCCACATCCAACAGCTTTTGTCTAAAACATTCAACTGAAATTTCTCTTTCATATCATATCAAGCAATGTCTTCTTCAAAAGCTTTTAAGACAAAATATTCTTGTGATTGGGCTTCTCTGGTGAATCAGTGGTAAAGAATTGGCCCGAAATTGGAGGAGATGCAGGTTCATTCCCTAGATCAGAAAGATTTCCTGGAGATGGAAATGGCAGTCCACTCCAGTATTCTTGCCTGGGAAGTCCCGTGGACAGAGGAGTCTGGCGGGCTATAGTCCACGGGATCCCACAGAGTTGGTCACATCTTATTGACTGAGCAACAGCAACCACCCTTGTGATTACTTCTCAGCCACTAGTATCCATTCCCTCTCAAACTCTATTTTATTTTCTTTCCTTATTTGCATGCTGGTTTCTTTGGCTACATTTCATTATTTTTTGTGTTTTTTTTTTACAGTAAGATCTTATTGTTTATTTCATATGTAGTAGTTTGTATGTGTTATCCCAAACTCTTAATTTATCCTCCCCACCCCTCCTTTCCCCTTTGGTAACCATAAATTAGAGCTCTGTATCTGTGAATCTGACACTATTGTGTAAATAGTTCATTTTTATTACACTTTTTTTTTTTTTACTGTATGCTGTATCATATTTTAGATTCTACCTATAAGTGATATCATATGGTATTTCTCTTTCTGTTTCTGACTTACTTTGCTTCATATGCTAATCTCTAGGCTTATTCATGTTGCCGCAGGTGGCATTCTTTTGTTCTTTTTAATGACTGAGTAGTATTCCATTGTGTATGTACATATGGATGTATGTATATACACATCAAATGGGCAGAAGACTTAAAAAGACATTTCTCCAAAGACATTCAGATTGCCAACAAGCACATGAAAATATGCTCAACTACACTAATTATTAGAGAAGTACAAACCAAAACTATAGTAAGCTATCACCTCACACCAGTCAGAATGGCCATCATTAAAAAGTCTACAAGTAACAAAGGCTGGAGAGGGTGCCGAGAGAAGGGAACCCTCCTACCTGTTGGTGGGAATGTAAGCTGGTGCAGCCACTATGGAAAACAGTATGGAGGTTCTTTAAAAAATATTAAAAATACTGTTGCCATATGATCCAGCAATCCCACTCCTGGGCATATATCCAGAGAAAACTCTAATTCAAAAAGATACATGCACCCTAGTGTTCATAGCACCACTGTTTACACTAGCCAAGATATGGAAGCAACCTAAATATCCATTGACAGATGAATGGATAAAGAAGATGTGTATATACATTTCATTATTATATTGGGTTTCGGGTTTTACTGTAAGATGGTATGGAAACCCTGAATGGACTTTATGGCCAGCCAATACACTTCCTAACACTATAAACTGAATCTTCTGTGTCTTCTGTTCTTCCTACTTGCGCCGAGTACAACAGTGGATATTCAGTGTTTTTTAAGTTGATGTTAAATTAAGGAATGCCTCCTAGTAAATATTCTGCAGCATATGGGTAATTTTAAGAGAGTAAGGGTCTACTTCTCCACTGCCATTTCTCAGAAATTATGTAATTGTTATCCTGTAAAAATAGCCATGGGGTACTTTTTTTACTGTTAGTGGTGAGTCACGGGGCCTCTGGAGAGAGGTGCAGATCGATTTTCAGTTTATTTTAATCGATACCATGAACCTTATGAAGAAGCTTCTCATTGTTATCAAGAGCAAAGAAAGCCCAAAGGATGTTCAACAGTCTATCAGGGACAAATGAAACTCAGTCAAAGTCACAAATTACACAGAAACATGTTCTTTGTAAAGAAGTGTGATTGTACATGTGGGTGCTGGTGTCTGCATGTATATATTCAAACACATTTTGATAAACTTGGGAGCATGCACTGAATTCTTATTTAGCTCTAACATGGTTCAGCAAAAATATTTATCAAAATTTAAGAAATACTTATTTAAAATATCTTATAAAGCAGTTATCCTGTGAGAAAATTATATACAAATCAAACCATAACAATTTAATATTTGGGGCTTAGAAGGGTAATATTTCTGATAGGTGAATAGAGAATTTATTATTTTTCCAGAGTTGAACTATATTTTAAGAAATGTAATTACTCCATACATAAGAATTCAGAATACAGAATCAACAGAGGGAAAAAAGAAGAAAAATGTACTTATCCTACGTTGTAGCAAGCTTACTGAGGCTTTACATGAATACATATTTATAAAATTGCTTGTGACAATTCACACGATCTGATTATGTGGTAGGATGCTCTGACAAAGAATTTGATTGCGTGGTGCACTGAGCTGTGGCTAGTAAATAATAACCTTCCCTGTTCGTTTGCTATTGTTGGGAAAGAGGCAGAATATTGAGAATTCATTTATATCGTAAACAAATCAATTACTGATGCAGGACCATGGATGGCATGACATTTATGTTATGCCACTGAATTTTATAAATGGATGATAAATTTTTCTAAAGAGGATGTTAATTTTGATTAGGTCAGCTGTGCTTAAGGTAACCAGCCCATGTCACAAATTATTTTTCCATCTGTGCTGAATATATAGCCTTGTAAATACATTTCTTAGGTAGAGGTGCAAAAAATCATTAATTACGTTTTTATGAGGCAGAAATTGCCTAAGATTCTGTGTTCAAGTCCAGCATACAAGTTAAAATAAGAGATATAATTTAAATATTAGGGGAAGAATTTGCATTTGAGGGAGAACAATTTTAGGAAAGGGTACAGATTAAGGTATAAAAATCATAATTTTAATGTGATTATTGAAAACCAAATTTTCTCTATATTTCATTTCCTGTGAGGTAAATGCACTTAGCACAAAAATAAATGCCATGGCAAGCCCTACTGAACTCAATTATAGGATTTATATAGTAAATATATGTGTGTATATTTATAAATGATATGAGGAAAAAAGATATGTATGTGTGTACACATATATATTCCACAGAATAAATAATATTTCTGTAGCAAGCAATTAATCTGAAAAATGCAAAGTGTTCACAATGGGAAAGGTGGTATTAGTAAATGTGAATTATTATGAATGCAAATTTTTATTGTGCATATTATAAAACAGATTGAATAAAGTCTAAATTTACTTGGCTTTATTCAATTTATTTTTGGGCTAGAATTTTTGATGTGTAGATATTTTATTTCCATACGAAATAGTGTCTTATGGGAAAGATGTTCAATAAATATTGCTTGATATTAACTATGACATTTATCGATAATTCCACATATTCTGACATAAAAATGATATATGTGACCTTTAACAATAAAGATCAGTATGATTTATCTTTATTATTAACAGTATCATATACAATATCATTATTATATGATATTTACTGTTCTTACTGCATAGACAGATTGTGGTAGAAATGTTAGATGAACCAGCTGATGCAGTCTCATTCCAGTTTATTATCTCAACTGCAGGGAAGACATAACCCACATTTTCTAGACCACCTTGCAGTTGGGCGTCCTGATGTACTGGCTGAGTCAGAATTCTGGTGTGTCAGTGTGGCTCTGGACACAAGTGGCCTGGAGCACTCTTCCTGTTGCCCAGTTGAAGCCAAGTTACTATGTTGCTGCTTCCCAGGTGCCGCTAGTGATAAAGAACCTGTCTGCCAAATCAGAAGATATAGGAGACGTGGGTTCAATCCCTGGGTTGGGAAGATCACCTGGAGGAGGGCATGGCGACACATTCACAGTATTCTTGCCTGGAAAATCCCATGGACAGAGGAGCCTGGCAGGCTACAGTCCATAGCGTCGCAAAGAGTTGGACAGGACTGAAGCAACTTAGGAGGCACAATTTTTAAAAGCTGCTTTTTACCCAGAGTGTGGATACAATGTAGCCTTATATCCAGCTGCTGACACAATGGCTTTCTGAACACAGTAGCCCCTCCTTATCTGACATTTCAGTTACCTGTGGGCAACTACAGTCTGAAAATATTAAATGAAAAAAACTCCAAGATTAAACAACTCATAAGTTTTAAATTATGCACCATCCTGAGTAGCATGGCGAAATCTTGTGCCATCCCTCTTAGTCCTGCCTGGAAAATGAATCATCCCTTTGCCTAGTGTATCCCACTCATCAGTCACTTTGCAGCCGTCTCATTGTGAGGCAGACTATAGAAGCATAGCGCTGCTGTGCTCCAGCGACCCTCACTTCACTGCTTTCCCCAGAAAACAAGAGTAGTGATGCTGGTCATTCAGATATTCCAAAGAGAAGCCTTGAAGTGCCGTTTTTAAGTAAAAAGATAAAAGTGCTCCACTTACTAAGGAAAGGAAAAAAAAAATGTTGTATGCTGAATTTGCTAAGATCTATGTATTTGTGAAATTGAGAAGGAAAAAGAAACCCATGCTAGCTTTGGTGTAACGTTTCACTTCAAAACCCAAACTTGTGGCCAGTGTATGAAAAGTGCTAGATTAAGATGGAAAAGGCATGGTTTATACAACAGGATAGAGAAAGACCACATTCACACAGCTTTTACTATAATATATTACTCTAATTGTTCTATCTTATTATTAGTTTTTTTCTTTTTAATTGTTTAATTATTCAGTCATGTCAGACTCTTCTCAACCATTTGGACCATCGCCTGCCAGGTTCTTCAGTCCATGGGATTCTCCAGGCAAGAATACTGGAGTGGGCTGCCATTTCTTCCTCCAGGGGACCTTCCTGACCCAGGGCTGAACCTGTGTCTCCATTGTTCTTTTTTATTAGTTGTTGTTAAATGAAGCTTTTTGGTACGTGTTTATGTACAAGCAAAACAGTGTGTGTAGGTTATGGTACTTCCCATGGTTTCAGGCATCCTCTGGGGGTCTTGGACTGCGTCTGTGGTGTGTTAGCTGTGACCACTGAGGGGTAGAAGTAGCAGGCTCTCTTGATGGGCAGGCTGTATGGTGGTGACTAGGAAGGCATATCCAGCCAGAAGCAGTGCTGGCATCTACAACCTCCTCAACAGTTTTGTAAGCACTGGAATTCTGAAATGTAATTAGTTAATGCTTGAAATATCTAAAATCATTTCCATTATCTACATGCAAATTTTAATTGTTATACAGGTTAAATTCCTTTAGAACCTTATCTCATCTCCTTAATCTTATCATATATGATGTCACTTAAGCAGCCTCAGATTTTGAAAGAGTTTAAAAATTTAAATGTTAGGGTACCTGTTTTGGAAGTTTTGACGAAATAATGAATAAGAATATATCTTATCTTTCAATCAGTATATTTTTGGGGCACATGACACACATGGGGTTAGATGCTGGGGATTTAACCACAGATTAAACAGAGTTCCCACTCTCTAAAATACTAGTGTACATTAGGGGGAAAATATATGAACACATAAGCTAATATGCAGTTTAGTTACGCAATAGGAACTTCCCAGGTGGTTCAGGGGTTAAGACTCCATCCCTGGTTGGGGTCAAAGGTCCCATATGCTTGGGATATGGCCAAAATTAACAAACAAACAAATTAAAAAAATAATGCAACAGGGAAAATCATTCATGACATTTAAAAATAAAGTGTTTTTTTCCTAATAAATCAGACAGGCATATCTATAAAATAGAGACTTGGCAAGAGTTAGCCCATCAGATCCTCTGGAGGAAGGAAGGATGACCCCAGTAGTACTGCTGGCTAAACAAATCATTAAACTGTTTTCCTCCAAAAATAAAACATGCTTTACCATAGAGTATCAAAACACAGGGACAAGAGGCCGAGTAGAGACTAGTCAGGAGACTCCATCACGAATGACATTTGGCAGCTTTACAGCAACTGTAACATGGCCAGGGAGAAAGAGCAAACACTGACATGATTCAAACCAGGAAAAAGCATGACCTTATGTTAATCTGAATAATATTTTTTCAGCATTGGTGAGGAGGCTAGGTCATTGATATGAAGTAACAACTAAATAGAGTAGGCCAAAAGAAGTGAGAAGTGTTTGAAGGTAATTTGGAACTCCATGTTGACTAGCACAGGAGCTGAAAGGAAAGAATGTGTCTAAAATGGTTCCTAGACAAGTTCTGGCCTGAGTGAATAGCTATACTAAGATTAAAACCAAAATGAAGAAAATATAGGTAAAAAGTAGATTGGGATTGCATCTGATTGATGTTTCTTTTTTTTATATGTTAGTGTATTCAGTTAGGCTTTTGCCTGATAATCATCTTTTCTCTTTTATGTCATTTTTACACACCTTTCTGTGTGAGTCTTGAGTGCCACTTTACAAGATTTATTATATGGAAACTGTTACAAGTTGGAAAACATTTCTGTGTTATGTTAGATTCATCCAAAGAAAATGGTTAACACATTATTGATTGGGAGACTTTTGCAAGATCAGACACCTGTGGCCTTAATACATCTCTCATGTTTAAAAAAAGTTAACTTTCATATAGTATAATATTACAGAGTTCCTAAAAATAATATTGTAGAATAGTTAATGACATATAGTGTATTAATGATATGAATAATATGACATAGTAAAAATAATTATTAAAGAAAATCAGCTTTATAACACCTTAACTTTTAAATGTCTTGTTAATGAAATTATGGTTATATGCTGTTGTACTTCCATATATTTTATGAATAAAAATGAAATATTATTATAAAAACAAAGTGGAGTTGTAGTAATTGTTATTGAATTCAGTAACTTTTATAAGTCTCATCTTTTCCACTGTATTTTATTATAATTAAATACAAGCAAGCAAATAAAAAAACATGGCAAAATTCCCTTGCTCCACCTTTTACTTGATATTCCAAATCAACATATAAAATGAAAAAGCCTTTTGAAATGTAGCACATTATTATTAGTCAGCATAATTAGAATCATTGGTGTAATTTATATACCACTGATATATCATATCATAGAACCATATCATAAAATAACATATAAATTCTTTATATACATGTTTCATGTAAAGAATCCTGAACTAAAGGTAGATAATCTTGGTTTCAACACAATATTACTTTGTTCATAAAAATTGTAACTTTGAGCCAAGAACTTTATATTGGTAGGAAAACATCAATTTTCATATGTATAAATTGAAGATAAAAGAGATAGTGCTTATTAATAAATACATAATAAATAATAAATAAATACCATTATTTCTTAGAGGGAATCTCAGAAAGTTGGATAATATTTGATCTTATATGCTTTGCCTTAGGAAATACTCTTTTGCCATGAAAGATGAAAGAATTCTATTAAATATCTAATGTCAGCCAAATAGGTCAACTGTATTTTTGAAGTAATTTCTTCATCAAATAAAGAACAAATAATAATTTTTTTAGATAACAGAAGTATAGCTATATTTAATAATACGTATTTTGTCTCCTGTGACCTCAAAGTGGACAAGTGTGAAGAATCCACCTGCCAATGCAGGAGACGCAAGAGATGAGTTCAGTTCCTGGGTGAGGAAGATGCCCTGGAGAAGGGAATAGCAACCCACTCCAGGACTCTTGCCTGGAGAATCCCATGGACAGAGGAGCCTGGCAGGCTACAGTCCATGGGGCTGCAAAAGTCAGACACGACTGAGCGACTGAGCATACACACATTTTATCTCCTAATGTGTTTATGAATACCTCAATGTAATTATATAAAAATAAAGTTAGAGTTATTCCAAATTGGTAATTAATCATAGGAAACAGTTCCCTCTTTGGAATGGGTGAGCAAGGCTGCCATTCATGGTGCTTCAGAATGGCCAGTGCACAGCCAGCCCTGGTCTCTGCAGAGGAAAGGTATATATGGCAAAACCACTGAAATATTGTAAAGTGATTAGCCTCCAATTAAAATAAATAAATTTAAAAATAAATAAATAAATAAACTGCAAAAAATAAAAATAGCCTGGATATTTTTGGCAATAAAATGAAACACATACTTTTTTGCTTAGTCCTCTATATATTTCAGAGATAAAATCTGAGACTATGCTACTTCTTGATTGTTTTAATAATCCATTTTACTTTTGACTGCTCTGTGTAATTTGTAAATGTAATTCTTGACTTTAAATATAGAACAAAAATCATAATGATGTAGTCGGGGAGCTTATCAGCCTTGTTTCTGTATGCACATGTGAAGTAATTCTCACGATCTACTGACTAGTAGTTCCTTTGCTATGCTAAATTTTCTCTCTCATCGAGATTTTATATGTAGATATACATACATTTTGATACTATATATTTATATCTTATTGCATTTTCATAAATGTAGAAAGTCCTATTTGTGTATACCATCTAAAATCATAACTATTAAGATAAAAAATGGGCATTTTAAATTAAGTGTATTGAGTGTTACATTAAAAAAAGAATGTATGGAACACAAAAATAAGACCTAAGGCAGGTTAATTGGAAAAAGTTTAAGAATCTGCTAGAACAGTGTCCTTTTCTCAGGAGGGTTCTGCTAATGAGATTGCTTTAATATGATCTCATGTTCCCCTGCTGGGGTATGTTATCACTTAATAACCAACTGAAAATAGGAGTACTAAGATGGTATAGATGAACTCAGATAAAGGAGTGTTTTTCCTCCTTGCTCTATTGCTATATTAATTTCTCCTTACTTTAAATATATAACAGAAATCATATAAATAAGTGTTTCAGAATTTGTATAACTTAAGAAAGCAAAGGAAGTCACACATATTACAATTTAATATTATCTCAAGTAAACCTTTGTGATTCCTTCTACTGGATATACATAAATTAAGTGCTTCTTTATCACATTCCTAAATAAAAAGTTACTAATTATTCATAAACATTGCTTCTGGATATTATTGGTTATAATATTGGAAGATACAGTGTACTAGTATCATCTTTTGAAATACATTATTATTATTATTATTAAGAAAGGAGAAATCCTATAAACTGGATAAACAGAAAGACAGATAAAAATGTATTTATATGTTACAATATTGTCATTCCCAACAAGAGGAATCTCCAACAGATATATAAAATTTTCAGCTTTAATCTCTGTTGTGTGAAAATTATTCAGAGGATATTTTATTAGGGAGGAAATAATTATTATGCTGAAGGAAATGTATCATGTAATTATTTTTAAATTGCAGATGTAAAAATATCTGCAGATATAATTAATTTACATGTTTTCCAGCTAAAATTTACAGAACCGAAGAGTCTATGCTAATATATTTATAAATAACAAAAATTAAGTAATACTTGAATGTTATAGGGATGAATTACTATTGAATGCAAAGAGTATTTTATGTATTTTTTCTTTTTTTAGTAAATGAATTACATAATTATCTCATTAAACAAAGTAAAGGTTTATTTTGCATAAGAGTTCCATAAGGTTGGAAAAATCAAATTTGATTTGGCTTTTATCTCAAAACAAGAATCAGAATGCATTCAATTGAAGACTACAAAAAAGAAAAAAAATCACTGAATTATTGATTTTCTTATGTTGAAATATATTCCATGTTTCTGATGCATCTTTCTGTGCAAAACATGGTTCCTCCCAGTTGTATTGACCGAGTAACAAGGAACTAGCCATAAGCAACTTAGATATAAATGAAGGAAGTGGAAGTTCAAAGCCATTGAATACCATTAAAAATGTCATAACTGTTGTAACAGAATAATTCCTGAGTGTTATTGTAAGCCAGAGATCTGAGAAAATGAGCAACAATGCCAAAAGACTGAAACTGTGTTGAGGGATTTAAAGAGTATGTCTCAGGACGAAGTTTGCAGGAAGAGAAAAAGCACATGAACAAAGGCCAGGAGGAGTGTGGGAAGGTGACCCTGTAGGAACCTGCAGGCATTTTAGTGCATTACCCTGTAAGCAGGAGAAAGCAATAATGAGAGCTAACGGAAAAGAAGGCACAGGTCAAATCATAAAGATGTGAACTACACTGAAGCACTTTCTCTTTTCCTGAGAGAAACTAGACTCCATAGAAGCATTTTAAGCAAAGGGGTGGGTATTTCTAAGTTTAGCTAGAGGATGGTCATTTTTTTTTAAAGGTCCAGATAGTAAAAAATATATATATATATATATATATATATATATATATATATATATATATATTTGCTTGAAATACTATTTCTCTAAAACTACTATATTCTAACATTGTAGTTCAAATGGAGCTGTGGACAATATATAAAATATGAGGGTGTATAATTTACAAAACAGTGGTGTTGAATTTGACTTGTGGGCTG
The DNA here is from genome assembly GCA_007570785.1 of Antilocapra americana. NCBI lineage: Eukaryota > Metazoa > Chordata > Mammalia > Artiodactyla > Antilocapridae > Antilocapra > Antilocapra americana. The sequence goes on along the minus strand of ML660774.1, from coordinate 2,272,424 downwards.
TGGTTTGCCAATCCCTGGTTTAGAAAGACCAGTCTGGCCTTGATGAAGATAATGTCTGCTCTGGAGACAAACCAAGTAACTGTAGGCTGCAGAATGAAACCTCTGGGAAGGAAGAAATACAAAGTTATCAAGGTTATAAAAGACAAAGAACATAGCCCCAAATTAGATCTGAGGGCTATAGAAGAGACTAACTGTGGATGACTCCAACATTGCTGGCACAGACGGAAAGTTGTATGGTGGCAATGCTGTTTGACGGGAGGAGGAGTAGATTAGGAATGTAAAGAGAGTTACACTTGTGTATGTTCAGTTTGGATGCCAGGAGATATCTGGGGAGACTTTTCAAAGTAAACAGTTAGATATGCTTCTATCTAGAGAGAAAGATTTAATCTGGGCTTTTGCATATAAAAACCACCTGATGACACAGAAAGCAAATAAAATTACTCAGTGAAAATGCATAGTGTGGGATGAAAAAGGGCTTAGGGAAATAACTTAGAAATTCTCACACTAGCCAAGAAAACTGAATATGCAAAAGAAAAATAGCCAGAGAAATATGGCAGGTAAACAGATGTGTACTGAAAGTTAGAGAGATTCCAGCTTCCACCATGTAGAGAGCTCAAAGGAACATCTTTTCCACTCTGACAACAACAACAACAACAAAAAAAACACTCAATTCAGTTCAGTTTAGTCACTCAGTCGTGTCCAACTTTTTGTGACCCCATGAACTGCAGCACTCCAGGCCTCCCTATCCATCACCAACTCCCGGAGCTTACCCAAACACATGTCCATCGAATCGGTGATGCATCCAACCATCTCATCCTCTGTCGTTCCCTTCTCCTCCTGCCTTCAGTCTTTCCCAGCATCAGGATCTTCTCCAGTGGGTTAGTTCTTTGCATCAGGTGGCCAAAGTATTGGAGTTTCAGCTTCAGCATCAGCCCTTCCAATGAATATTCAGGACTGATTTACTTTAGGATGGAATGGTTGGATCTCCTTGCAGTCCAAGAGACTATCAAGAGTCTTCTCCAACACCACAGTTCATAAGCATCATTTGTTTGGCGCTTAGCTTTCTTTATAGTCCAAATATCACATCCATACATGACTACTGGAAAAACCATAGCCTTGACTAGACAGACCTTTGTTGGCAAAGTAATGTCTCTGCTTTTTAATATTATGTCTGGGTTGGTCAAAACTTTCATGCCAGTGAGTAAATGTCTTTTAATTTCATGGCTACAGCCAACATCTGCAGAATTTTGGAGCCCCCCAAAATAAAGTCTGTCACTATTGCCATTATTTCCCCATCTATTTGCCATGAACTGATGGGACCAGATGCCTTGATCATAGTATTTTGAATGTTAAGTTTCAAGCCACCTTTTTCTATCTTCTCTTTCACTTTCATCAAGAGGCTCTTTAGTTCTTCTTCACTTTCTTCCATAAGAGTGGTGTCGTCTGCATATCTGAGGTTATTGATATTTCTCCCAGCAATCTTGATTCCAGCTTGTGCTTCCTCCAGCCCAGCATTTCTCATGATGTACTCTGCATATAAGTTAAATAAGCAGGGTGACAATACACAGCCTTGACATACTCCTTTTCCTGTGTGAAACCAGTCTGTTGTTCCATGTCCAGTTCTAACTGTTGCTTCCTGACCTTCATACAGGTTTCTCAAGAGGTAGGTCAGGTAGTCTGGTATTCCTATATCTTGAAGAATTCTCCATAGTTTATTGTGGTCCACACAGTCAAAGGCTTTGGCATAGGCAATAAAGCAGAAATAGATACTTATCTGAGACTATCTCATTTTTTTGATGATCCAGAAGATGTTGGCAATTTGACATCTGGTTCCTCTGCCTTTTCTAAAACCAGCTTGAACATCTGGAAATTCACAGTTCACATACTGTTGAAGCCTGGATTGGAGAATTTTGAGCATTACTTTACTAGAGTGTGACATGAGTGCAATTGTGTGGTAGTTTGAGCATTCCTTGGCATTGCCTTTCTTTGGGATTGGAATGAAAACTGACCTTTTCCAGTCCTGTGGCCACTGCTTAGGTTCACAATTTGCTGGCATATTGAGGGCAGCACTTTCACAGCATCATCTTTTAGGATTTGAAATAGCTCAAGTGGAATCACCTCCACTAGCTTTGTTCCTAGGATGTTTTTCGACTTCGCATTCCAGAATGTTTGGCTCTTGGTGAGTGATCACACCATCGTGATTGTCTGGGTCATGAAGATCTTTTTTGTACAGTTCTTCTTTGTATTCTTGCCACCTCTTCTTAATATCTCCTTCTTTTGTTAGAGTCATAGCATTTCTAATTTTTATTGAGACTATCTTTGCATGAAATCTCCCCTTGGTATTTCTAATTTCCTTGAAGAGATCTCTAGTTGTTCCCATTCTGTTGATTTCCTCTATTTCTTTGCACTGATCACTGAGGAAGGCTTTCTTATGTCTCCTTGCTATTCTTAGAACTCTGCATTCAAATTGGTATATCTTTCCTTTTCTCCTTTGCTTTTCACTTCCCTTCTTTTCATAGTTATTTGTAAGGCCTCCTCAGACAGCCATTTTGCTTTTATGCATTTCTTTTTCTTGGGGATGGTTTTGATCCTTGTCTCCTATACAATGTCATGAACCTCTTTTCATAGTTTATCAAGCACTGTGTATACCAGATCTAGTCCCTTAAATCTATTTCTCACTTCCATTGAATAATCATAAGGGATTTGATTTAGGTCATACCTGAATGGTCTAGTGGTTTCCCTTACTTTCTTCAATTTCAGCCTGAATTTGGCAATAAGGAGTTCATGATCTGAGCCACAATCAGCTCCCAGTCTTGCTTTTGCTGACTGTATAGAGCTTCTCCATCTTTGGCTGCAAAGAATATAATCAGTCTGACTTCAGTGTTGACCATCTGGTGATATCCATGTGTAGAATCTTCTCTTGTGTTGTTGGAAGAGGGTGTTTGCTGTGACCAGTGTGTTCTCTTGGCAAAACTCTATTAGCCTTTGCCCTGCTTCATTCTGTACTCCAAAGCCAAATTTGCGTATTATTCCAGGTGTTTATTGACTTCCTACTTTTGCCTTCCAGTCTCCTATAATGAAAAGGACATCTCTTTTGGTTGTTGGTTCTAAAAGATCTTGCAGTTCTTCATAGAATTGTTCAACTTCAGCTTCTTCAGCATTACCGCTCAGAGCATAGCCTTGGATTACTGTGCTATTGAATGGTTTGCCTTATAAACGAACATAGATCTTTCTGTCATTTTTGAGACTGCATCCAAGTACTGCATTTCAGACTCTTTTGTTGACTATGATGTCTACTCCATTTCTTCTAAGGGATCATGCCAACAGTAGTAGATATAATGTTCATCCGAGTTAAATTCACCCATTCCAGTTCATTTTAGTTTGTTGATTCCTAAAATGTTGACAGTCACTCTTACCATCTCCTATTTTCCCACTTCCAATTTGCCTTGATTCATGGACCTAACATTCCAGGTTCCTATGCAATATCACTCTTTACAGCCTCAGACTTTGTCACATCCACAACTGAGTGTTGTTTTTGCTTTAGCTCCATCTCTTCATTGTTTTTGGAGTTATTTCTCCACTGATCTCCAGTAGCATATTGGGTACCTACCAACCTCAGGAATTCATCTTTTATTGTCCTAACTTCTTCCCTTTTCATACTGTTCATGGGGTTCTCAAAGCAAGAATGCTGAAGTGGTTTGTCATTCCCTTCTGCAATGGACCACGTTTTGTCAGAACTCTCCACCATGACCCATCTGTCTTGGATGTCCCTACACAGCATGGCTTAGTTTCATTGAGTTAGACAAGGCTGTGGTCTGTGTGAATAGATTGATTCATTTTCTGTGATTGTGGTTTCAGTCTGTCTGCCCTTTGATGCCCTCTCTCAGTGCCTACCATCTTACTGGGGTCAGATAAACAATTGCGTACTGAAAGTTAGATTCTAGCTTCTAGGATGTAGATAGCTCAAAGAACATCATTCCCAGTCTGACATCAGCAGCAACAACAACAAAAAACAGACTCAACAAACTTTTAATTCATGTATTTATCCAAATTCAGAGAGATCTAATGGTTTAAATTCTAAAGCAACATAAGGCACATGGTACTTTCAAGTAGAGAGGACAGGGGAACATATAGGCATACAAAATTAATGCCACTAGATACAGATTAAAAAGAGTTCATCTTGAGATAATGACAAATAAGTAATATGGAAGGCTCACTGGAGAGGCAATATGAAAACCACAGGAACTGCTGGATTGAGGGAATCTCACTGGGCTCTCCCAGAATATAATAGAAAAGGTACTAAGAGGTTCCCACTGTGGGTACCGCCAGAAAGGAGAAGAGCAGCTTCTGAGAAAGAAATGAGCCTCTGCTCTGCTCCATCCCTCCATTTTCTAAAATGGGAAGAGCCTTTAATCTGTGAAAGAAAAGGAATGCACACTGTTGTTTTTATTGCACTGGTAATAATGTAAGGCAGCCACAGAGAGAAAGCAGGGAAGTAAAAAATTCTCTGATCCCACAGCTACATGGAGGAGGGAGGATGACAGGAAACCCGAGAAGGCCAGACCCACAAGACCTGGGGACACCAACCTGTCTGAGCCAAAGGTGGCTAGTCAGAACAGAGACACAGACTCCCCACAATCCCTCATTAATAAGCTTTTGTCATTGTTCACTTGCTCAGTTGTGTCTGACTCTTTGTGACCCCAAAGACTGCATCTAACCAGGTTGCCCTGTTCATCACCATCTCCCAGACCTTGCTCAAACTCATTTCATTTGAGTCAGTGATGCCATCCAACCACCTCCTCTATTATCCCCTTCTCCTCTTGCCTTAAATCTCTGCCAGCATCAAGCTCTTATCCAGTGAGTCAGTTCTTTGCATCAGGTGGCCAAAGAATTGGAGCTTCAGCTTCAGCATTGGACCGTCCAATGAATAGTCAGAGTTGATTTCCTTTAGCAATCACTGGTTTGATATTCTTGCAGTCCAAGGGACTCTCAAAAGTCTTCACCAACACCACAGTTCAAAAGCATCAATTTATTAGCACTCAACCTTCTTTATGGTCCAACTCTCACATCCCTATATGACTACTGGAAAGACCATATCTTTGATTAGATGGACCTTTGTTGATAAAGTAATATCTCTGCTTTTTAATATGCTGTCTAGGTTGGTCATAGCTTTTCTTTCAAGGAGCAAGTGTCTTTTATTTTCATGGTTGCAGTCAGTGTCTACAGTGATTTTGGAGCCCAAGAAAGTAAAGTTGTCACTGTTTCCATTGTTTTCCCATCTATTTGCCATGAACTTATGGGACTGAATAACATGACATTAGTTTTTAGAATGTTGAGTTTTAAGCTAGCTTTTTCACTCTCCTCTTTCACCTTCTCCAAGAGGCTCATTAGTTCCTCTTCCCTTTCTGCCATAAGGGTAGTATTATCTGCATATCTAAGGTTATTGATATTTCTCCTAGCAATCTTGATTCCAGCTTGGGCTGCATCCAGCCTGGCATTTTGCATGATGTACTCTGTATAGAATTTAAATAAGTAGGGGGACAATATACAGTCTTCACGTGCTCCTTTCCCAATTTTGAACCAGTCCATTGATCCATGTCTGGTTCTAACTATTGATTCTTGACTTGGAAAAAGGTTTTGCAGGAGTCAGGTAACTTGTTCTGGCATTCCCATCTCTTTAACAGTTTTCCACAGCTTGTTGAGAGCCACACTGTCAAAAGCTTCAGTGTAGTCAGTGAGGCAGATGTAGATTCTATTCTGGAATTCTCTTGCTTTTTCTATGAACCACTGGATGCTGGCATTTTGATCTCTATTTCCTCTGCCTTGTCTAAATCCAGCTTGAACATCTGGAAATTCTTAGTTGACATACTGTTGAAGCCTAGTTTGAAGAATTTTGAGCATTACTTTGCTAGCATGTGAAATGAGTGCAATTGTGTGATCGTTTGAACATTCTTTGGCATTGCTATTCTTTGGGATTGGGATGAAAACTGACCTTTTCCATTCCTGTGGCCACTGCTGAGTTTTCCATATTTGCTGGCATATTGAGGGCAGCACTTTCACAGCATCGTCTTTTAGCTTATCTGGAATTCCATCACCTCCACTAGCTTTGTTTGTAGTAATGCTTCCTATGGCCCACTTGGCTTCGTACCCCAGATGTCTGGCTATAGGTGAGTGATCACACCCTTATGGTTATCTGGGTCATTAAGATCTTTTTCTTTTTATAGTTCTTCTGTGTATTCTTGCCATCTCTTCATAATATCTTCTGCTTATGTTAGATATATACCATTTCTGTGCTTTATTGTGCCCATTTCTGCATGAAATGTTCCCTTAGTATCTCTAATTTTCTTGAAGAGATCTCTAGTCTTTTGTGTTCTGTTGTTTCCCTTTATTTCTTTGCACTGATCACTGAGGAAGGCTTTCCTATCTCCCCTTGCTGTAGATGATCCTTTAGCTTCTCTTCTTTTCTCAGCTATTTGTAAGTCCTCCTCAGATAGCCATTTTGCCTCTTTGCATTTCTTCCTCTTGGGAATGGTTTTGATCACTGCCTCCTGTACAGTGTTATGAACCTCCATCCATAGCTCTTCAGACATTCTATCAGATCTAATCACTTGAATCTATTTGTCACATTCACTGTATAATTATAAGGGGTTTGATTTAGATCATGCCTGAATAGCCTAATAGTTTCCCCTATTTTTTCAATTTAAGTCTGAATTTTGCAATAAGAAGTTCATGATCTGAGCCATAGTCAGCTCATGGTTTTGTTTTTGCTGACTGTATAGAGCTTCTCCATCTTTGGCTGCAAAGAATATAATCAATTTGATTTCGATATTGACCATCTGGTGATATTCATGTATAGAGTTGTCTCTTGCATTGTTGGAAATAGGTTTTTGCTATAACCAGTGCATTCTCTTGGCAAAACTCTGTTAGCCTTTGTCCTGCTTCGTTTTGTACTCAAAGGCCAGACCTGCCTTTTATTCTAGGTATTTCTTGATTTCCTACTTTTGCATTACAGTCCCCTATGATGAAAAGGACATCATTTTTTTTGGTGTTAGTTCTAGAAGGTTTTGTGGATCTTCATGAGTGAATGAATGCATGAAATTTGCTTGTTTGTGTCCAGCTCTTTGCCACCCCATGCACTATCTAGTCCATAGAATTCTCTAGGCAAGAACACTGGAGTGGGTAGGTCTTCATAGAACCGTTCAACCTCGGCTTCATAGAACCATTCAACTTCACCATTAACAAGCTACAGGATTAAATACTAAGCCCTCACACAATTCCTTTGGAAGAGTAGGAAAGGAGAAAGAGGGCACAAAGATATCCTCTCTGATGCAGAGCACAAAAATCTCTACTCAGTGAAAACTGAGCAGAAGTGTCTACTCTGTGAATCACCTCTCACACAGATTTCTAGGTGTATCTATAAGAATTTAAGTCTGAATTGCAAATATGTAAAGACAGCTATCACATCTCAGTCCCCGCCCAAATCTGCAGAGGTTAGCTCAACCCCCCACACTGAAGGTCTATCAGGAAAAATAAAAAGTTGTGATCATTCCTGATATAAATACTTCTTATCTCAGTCTCTACATTCTACATGACATACGCCATTTTCATATGAAAATCATGAGACAGAACAGTAATAGAGACATGAAATAGAATACCTTTTTCATGTGTAACAGTAAAGGCAAACCAGCCAAAGAAAGAATCAGCAGACTAAAAATAGGTCAGTGAAAATTGTGTGTGTGTGCTAAGTTGCTTCAATCATTTCCTACTCTTTGCTACTGTATGGACTGTGGCTTGCCAGGCTCCTCTGACCATGGGATCCTTCAAGCACAATTACTGGAGTGGGTTGCCATGCGCTCCTCCAGAGGATCTTCCTGACCCAGGGATTCAACTCTCATCTCTTATATCTCCTGTACTGGCAGGTGGGTTCTATTCCACTAGCACCACCTGGGAATACCCAGTGGAAATTAGATCAGTGAAACACAAAGAAAAAATAACTTTAAAAATAAAAGTTTCAAGGTCTATATGTAAATATAAAACTTACAAAATATGTATAATTGGAATCTCATAGAGAGAAGGGCAAAGAGATAGTTGAAGAAATAATGGCAGCATTTAAAACAAAACAATATTGTCAGATATCAAAATGCTTATTTGAAAATTATGCAGAATGCAAAAAAAAACTTTAACACTATATATGATATTTAAACTGCTGATAACAAAGCACAAGGACATGGGTTAATGGTCCTGAAATTACTTTATTTGCATATGAAGGTTGTATATGGGTAAAGATCCAGTGAAAATGGAGAGATAACCAAGACAACATGGTTGTACTGCTTTTGAATTAAACATACCGATATAAACTCATGATAGATCAGAGGTGGACAGAGAGGTATATAGGTAGGTGTATACGTGCATTACCGCAGTACACACAGATTTGTACCTATGTTCTTCTATCTGTAAACTGAGAGGAGCTGGAAGCAGTGCCAGCCTTGTGGTAATGAATGGATCCAGGCCCTAGGTGCTGGGTTTATAAATACCATTCTTCAATAAGAGGAAGCAGGATTCCTTCAGATCTAGTTGATTCTCAACCTGAGGAAGGAAAAATCTAAGACGATCCTAGAGTATCTTCTGGTGCGAGAAAATACTGCTGGACTCATACTTTCTTGATTTATTACTTGTTAATAAAAATTTAAAAAGACAGTGTTACTGAATAAACAAGGGTCAACAGAAGCTCAGGGGACAAAACTGATAAGAAACGTAATGGTCCATGGATTTATTATAATCCTTTGATATTTATTGGTCAGCATATTTTTGTTAATCAAAATACTTGATTTAGATTATAAATAAGGGGTTTGAATTTCAATATTCAGATGTATGATATAAAGTCATTTAATTATCAGTTTTTTCAATATAATGTTATGAGGTATGTTGATATTGATATAAGGGTAAAAAACAAAAAAAAGTCAGTAGAAAATAACCTTATGTTAACGCTGAGAAGAATTGCAAGAGGATATATATTGAAAGTGAAGTGGATTATTAGTTGTCAGTCATGTCCAACTCTTTGCAGCCCCATGGACTATAGCCTGCCATGCTCCTTCTTCCACTGAATTCCCCAGGCAAGAATACTGGAGTGGGTAGCCATTCCCTTCTCCAGGGGATTGTCCTGAATCAGGGATCAAACCCAGGTCTCCTGCATTGCAGGCGTTTCTTTTATGCCTGAGCCACAAGAGCCCAAAATAGTATCTATTAGGCAGTCATAGGTACATAAAGAAAGAGAAATGAATTATTCCTTTTAGGTTATCTGTCTTTTCATGATTGGGTATAGTCACACACATTACCCAGATTTTAGGGTGTTACCATTTTTTTTCAATTAATATGCTTTGCTTCCACCTTCTTCCAATAGACATGAAATTGAATATGATCTGTCTATGCATGGATTTATCGCTGGTGCTTTAGATTCTTTAGAATATCTGTACAACAAACAACACTTTTATTTAATCAACAAACATTATTCACCTTGTACTAAATTGTATTATCTATTCTTCATGCCATAAATGTAGAAATGAAATAATGAGGACAAGTCCCAGTCTTCACAGAATTTATATTTGGGGGAAGGCAGAGAAATTTAATATCAAACAAATAAGTTCACATCATAATTTTAGATGGTAAGAAAAGGATATGAAGAAAATATAGTAAGATAAGGCTTCCCAGATGGTGCAACAGTAAAGAATCTATCAGTCAATGCAGGAGACACAACTGATATGGGTTCATCCCTGAGTTGGGAAGATCCCCTGGAGAAAGAAATGTCAGACTCCGATATACTTGCCTAGGAAATCCCATGGACAGAGGAGCATGGTGGGCCGTAGTCCATGGGGGCGCCAAGAGTCAGACACCACTGAGCAGAGCACAGCACAAGAGCAACTACAGGTGGGGCATGGTAAGGAAAGTCCTCTCTAAGCAGATGATGTTGTAACTAAGACCAAAATGAAGAGAAAGAGAAAGCTGTTAGAGGAAGACAATTACAGGCAGAGGACATTGCTAATGCAAAACTGTGATAGAGCAACAGGCTTGATGAGTTCAAACACAAGCAAGACGAATAATGCCAAATTAAGTTCATCCAATGAAAATTCTTCAGGAGTCTCATAGGAACCAAGGAAAACATAAAGAATTAGGATTTAAAGAAAGCAGACACAATTCAGAGTTTTTTATAGCATGAGCATTCTGAAACTGTGATTTGTTGACATTTCATAACATATTTTATAAATTATCCAAGTTTCAAGTGTATCTAAATGTATATATTGTAAGTTCATTAAATATTACTTAGTAAGTGCACATTAAATGCCAATGGATACTGTCTTCTTGATTAACTTTTAATATGAACTTAAAATAAGACATGTTTGGCAGCATATTGTTTCATATCATATGAAAGCATTGTTTAACAGGTCTGTGCTTAGTCACTCAGTTGTGCATTCCTGCTTAGCTGTTAGACTCTTTGAGACCCCATGGACTGTAGCCCACCAGGCTCCTCTTTCCACGGGGATTCTCCAGGCAAGAATACTTGAGTGGGTTGCCATGCCCTCCTCCAGGGAATTTTCCTAACCCAGGGATCAAACCCAGGTCTCCTGCATTACAGGTGGATTCTTTACTGTCTGAGCCACCAGGGAAGCCCTTAACAGGTCTACCCAAAGATTGTGTAAGGAAATGTTCTTCATTCTACTTACTGTTTCCTACTGATAAAATCTTAGATTTAGTGGAGTTACAGAATAATTCCCTGTAGAAAAGTTAGGTCCAACGGTTGTAGTTATTTGCCCCAAAACATATTAATCAGTCTTATATTTAACAGAAAACTCATCCTGAATTCTTTTATTAAGTTTTCATAACTACTCACCTCCTCAAATGTTCTTTAATCAAGCCTTACCATCTCTCTGGTGTCCTTTATAATCAGTGGGTCAAATGAAATTGTCAATACCTATACATTTTGTGGGCTTCCTAGGTGGCTCAGTGATAAAGAATCCACCTGCAGTGCAGGAGCCATGTGTTCAATCCCTGGGTCAGGAAGATCTCCTGGAGAAGAAAATGGCAACCCACTCCAGTATTCTTGCCTTAGAAATTCCACAGACACAGCTAAGCATGAATGCATACGTTTTATATTTATTTAAGAATCATGTTTTTAACTTTTAGATCATTACATTTCAACAAACATATACATAATTTTTCAATCAACATATATATGTAACATAACAGATAAGATGCAAAATGTAAATATCTTAATGCTTGTTTTTGTTCAGAATTTTGGTTTTCTTTTCTCCTGAGAATTGCTGCATAAATATTTGTTTAGGCTTGCCTGTACCAAGCTGTATTATATTGTTTATAATAATGTAAGACTTCCTGCAAGACAAAAGCTATGTTTGTGACATATTTGCATCCAAATATATAGTTTTGAAGGAAAAAACATTTGATTTTAAAAGCTTATTCTAACAGTTGCATCTTATGTAAATATCCTTACTAATGTTGTCTTACAAGTAAAACTATTATTTTATCATGTGTGTAAAAAAAATAAGAACATAATACTGTCCCTTCAATAATATATTCCTTTGTGAGAAATTCTAGCATATACAAGTTTACCTTGCATGCTTTTAGCAAACTTAGAATTTTAAGTGTATAAATTATATAATAATTCAGTTATTTTTAACATGGATTTATATTTTTCTCAAGATCTGTGTGAGGGGAAGAATGAGTGTGATCTATCATCGGCCACACCTCTGTACACATTGATTTTAAAGAATTTTTTTAAAAATGCATAAATATAATCTCAGACTCCTCACAGACACCACATAAGCATCTTACAGAATTTGTTTTGGGGTAGATAGTGATATGCAGGGAAGGGAAGCATAGGTAGAAAAAAGGCTCATAACTCATTTGCAAAAGGATTCATGTACATACTTGATGGTAAGGATGCAACACATACTTGAAATGTATACATTTGCGATGACATTCAAATACAGATTTGAATGTCATTGTATTTGAAAACAGGGACTATTGTTATAAACAATGTACAATATAACATATTTGAGAGCATCTGAATATTTATTAAGAAAAACAAATGGGAAAACAGCATTGAGAACTGTTTTGCTTTGTATTTCACACTAACAGTGATAAAATGATTATATAAAGTTGATTTGGAGAGGCTCATTTTCCTCACCCAGAGATAATTAGAAAAAGAATAAACTGGTCACTAATTATTTTAAAAAAGGAAAATAAACACATGCAGTAATAAAATTAAAAGGTTTTTTGCAATAAAACATTTGGAAATATAAAGGAGAAAATAACTAACATTCCACAAACCCATACATCTGCCTATTCAGATGACACCTCTGAGGAGCTGAGTTAAAATATATGTAAAATAAAACATTCTGGTCATATGTCATCACAGGTAGACTAATTATGTAACTCTAGTATTTGGATTGGTTAAAGGAAAACATTTTTTTCACCAGCAAAATTATTCTGAAATTCTAGAACATAGCTAGAAGCAGGGTTCTGGGAGAGATACTCAATGGCTTCCAGCCAGGTAATTAAAAAGAAAAAAAGTAATAAGTAGACTTTGCAGAGGAAAATTAAAGATATAAAGGAATGCCTTTTGTATGCATTTTATCTGAAACAAATTTAAGCGAATTTACTATTATCTCCTTGAGAATGAATAGGAGTTAAAAAATGTTTTCAGTTAAATTCAGGAAAGTGATTGACAAATGTATTCAGACAGTTTACACAATCTTAACCTGCATAAGTGGCCACTGTATATAAGGTTCTTCTGAGCTGCTTTTAATAACCTGTACTCACTACAGTTCTCCCTAGTCCATCTTCATGATCCAAGTGAACTGTGAGCATGTGCCTGCTCAGTCGCCCAGTCATATCTGACTTCTTCTGACCTCAAGAACTGTAGCAGCCCACCAGGCTCCTCTGTCCATGGAATTTCCCAGGTAAGAAATACTGGAGGAGGTTGCCATTTCCTACTCCAAGGAATCTTCCCAAAGCAGGGATTAAACCTGCATCGCCTGTGTCTCCTGTATTGGCAGGTAGATTCTTTATATGTAAAAGATAAACAAGGGATCAAGCTTGCCCACCTCCATTTCATTGTTTATGCTCTAGGACAGAATAATTTGCCCTATACATTCATCTTTCTCTTTAAGAAAGAGGTGGCTTTGGAGATTAAAAGAACATTTGTAGCTCTATGTTTTAGTAGATAAAATTAGTAGCTCTGCTGAATCTTGATTCAGATATATGAGTCACCCCTTGCTCTTCCAATTCTAAAGAGCCCTAGCAGAGATTAGGTCCTATGGTATTGTCCTAACAGAATGGAAATAACTCCAGCTAATAGAGCTTCATTGTGTGGTCAGTGATGACACACTTTAAAATGCAGTCCCCACCACGAGCACATGTGTAAGATCACACCTGCACATTTGGGAAAACGCTGTTTCAATTCAGTGTCTCACTCATCTCTGTGGGACCAAGGTGCCGTGTGAGAAAGACAGTGGGAAGGGGAAGCCCGTTCCTGCAGAGATTGCTCTTGAAAAATGAAAACAAAGCAGAATGAAGTTTAACTTTTACTGGATTAATAATTTATTTTATCTAGGGATTCAATTTTAATACAGCACATTATATAGTTAGGTCTTTTAACTCAACGAAATGGTTTCTTTCAGCCTGTGTTTTAACGTGTAGTGGTTATTTAGAATAAATATTATTTGTGGGATGAATGGTCTCTTTTCAAAGGGCAAAAATTTACCTGCAGGGAAGATGAGGCAAGGTGTCCCCCGGACCCCGCGCAGAGGCAGGGACACTAGTGAGGCAGGCAGAGAGCCCCGCACGTGCAGCGCCCAGCAAGAAGAAGGCTCCAGAAAGGCACCACGCTGACCCAGGGGATGCCAGGAAGGATCTGCAGGAAAAAATTCTAGTGAGTGGCCTAAATGGGTCTTCATCCAAAAGTCCAATATGCCTGATCACCAAAATAACTTGGAGGTTTTTCTCTCTAAAAGCATACTTGATATTTATTTCAGTGTATCTAAAAATCATTCTAAATACTCTCAGGGATCTTTGTCAAACTTAATCTTCCTGCCTCTACTAACTTCCTAAAACCTGTCTGCTGCTGCTGCTAAGCCGCTTCAGTCGTGTCCGACTCTCTGCCACCCCATAGACGGCAGCCCACCAGGCTCCGCCGTCCCTGGGATTCTCCAGCGAGAACACTGGCGTGGGTTGCCATTTCCTTCTCCAATGCAGGAAAGTGAAAAGTGAAAGTAAAGTCGCTCAGTCGTGTCCGACTCTTAGCGGCCCCATGGACTGCAGCCCACCAGGCTCATCCGTCCAAGGGAGTTTCCAGGCAAGAGTACTGGAGTGGGTCACCATTGCCTTCTCCTCCAAAACCTACCTATACGTAGGGAAAGAGCAATGTAAAAAACTGGAGTGGGTTGCTATTCCTTTCTCCAGGCGATCTTCTCAACTCGGGGATCAGACCAGGGTCTCCTGCATTGCAGGCAGATTCTTTACCATCTGAACCACCAGGGAAGTCAATATAAAAATATTTATTATGGAAGATTATGGGAAATATTTATCTAAAAGTTAGGTCATATAAGCATGCTCTAAAAATATAAGGTGACAAGAAGTTCTGATTTGTCTTCAGTATAATATAGTTATCTATGTAGTTCTAGCAGAAAAATTATTTCTTTACTATTCCATCTAAAGTAGCAATATACAAGTAAACGAGGGATCTCCTCACAGCTAATTTCCTCTGGTGCCTTATTGCTGCTCATAGACTAGTATGTGACTTTCACAGTTAAGGAAAAACCGAGTCTGTCTCACTCTGTTTTCAAACACAGTTTATATGTTCAGATAACAGAACTAGTGCCTACAGATTGAAATTGAGCAGTCTTCTTTTAGTGGATCAACTTATCCACTCTGGGCTTCCCTGGTGGCTCAGCGGTGAAAGAATCTGCCAGCAATGCAGGAGACCCAGGAGACATGGGTTTGATCCCTGGGTTGGGAAGATCCCACGGAGGAAGAAACGGCAAGCCCCTCCAGTATCTTGCTTGGAGATTCCTATGGACAGAGGAGCCTGCCAGAAGCAACCCAGTCCATTGGGTTGCAAAGAGTCAGGCAGGACTGAAGGGACTGAGCACATGCTCATTGATTCACTCTAACCCAGTGCTAAGAGTAAACTGTTGTTACTTTTGTGCTAACATACACCAACAGCTTTATCTATGGACATTTTTTAAAAACAGTAGCCATGGCTTCTTAGATTCAAGAGAGAGACTTTATGACTAAACAAAACAGGGTATTTCATGAATCAAAATCATTCTAAATTCTCCATGCCATGCTCAGTTTATATCCTGGCTCCAAGAAGGAGAACTTCATAAAGAATTTATAGGCTCCAGCATTACAGTGTGTGTGTGTGTGTGTGTGTGTGTGTGTGTGTGTGTGTGTGTGTGTGTGTTACAGTGTTTCCCACTTTCTCTGCAGTAACGACAGAGGCACCAGGAGAGGTTTCTGCTGCATTTTTATCCATGGGATTTCTCCTCATCTTTTCATATCCTAGGATTTAAACATTATCAGTATACTCAGCATTAATTATCCAAATATCCTCACTGACATTTTATGTGTCAGTGAGGATTCTGAGTTCCCCGTTAGAGGCATTTGAAAATAAGGTTTTCTAAATCAGTGAGTAGTGTTGAAACAAATGCGTACAACCAACAACTGAAAAATCTTCAGGCAAAAGCATTTCCGATCAAGGGTGTTCTGTTTTGAGGAGATCTCAGATTCCTAGCAGAGAACAAGGAAAGTAGAGGATTATAATTTTATTTGAATTACAGGCCCCTCTAGGATTAATATCAATGACAATAGCCTCTGCAACTAAAACATGTAAATCCTCTCAAACACCTACCAGTGGCAGAGTTGGGCGGAGCTATAAGGCACTCCCCCTTCTCTGCCTGCTCTTCTTCCATCATTACATTTTCAGACATTTCCTCAGGGCCTTTCCATGTGAGATATTTCCTGTGATGCTCCATTCAGTTGCCCTGCCCTTGCTGACCCAACAGACTCATGTTTTACTTGTGATTCTCAGAATACCAGGCCCTGCTAAAATATCTCACTGTAGATATGTCCTCCTCCATTCTAGCTCTGCTAGACTCAGTTCTGTGATTTCTATACTTCTAGTACTTATCTTCAGTCTTAAAGAAAGTTTTGTGTTTCATTTTTGCAAAATCTACTAACTGCAGATTTCTTTTTCACGAGTGAGTAGTGTTCACCACAAGATAGTTTCTCCTTCAGGTTTTCTGAAAACTCTGAAGAAGCGTGTGAAGGGAGAACCCCTAGAAAAAGGAGGAGGTTTTACGAAAATGTCTAAGTGACAGTTCTCTTTACCCAGGAAATAAAAGATAGCATGCATATACCTTTGATTACCTCATAAGGGAAACCTTTGGATAACTGAAAGTTTTCTAGGAAGTCAACAAAAAATGCAATTTATCCCACAAAAACTGAATTTTATTTACATATATTGGCATGTTGGTTCAAAAGTGATGTCTACGTGCTGCCTTTAATGAAAGTGAGAAAAGGACCACGGAAAGGCTTACACAAAACACAAACTGAAAATAACACATTCAAGCAAGATTATTTTAGAGGCTTGTTATTGTAGTCAGAATATATGACAGTACCTTGTATATTTTAATCCAAATGTAAGTCTATGATATCACAATTACTGTTAGAATCACCTTGCTCCTATAATTTCAAATATTCATTTATATTCATTTTAGTGAGGAATACATATTCAATATTCATCAGATTTATGTTTTCATTATTCATTAAATAATAAAATGACAACCTGCACACTTGTCTTCCTCCAGTGTGTGCTGGGAGCAAAATGAAAATAAAAGAGCCCCAGAAATGGTACAGATGTTGCCTCGACTAGAATGCTAATACCTTAGTGCTTCCAAATGCTACTTTGTCAGAAAGAAGAGAATGGAACTGGAGATTCAAGAGGCTGATACATAAAATGCCATATACAGCTGGCTGAAGGGAGAAAGAGAGTGAAGAATTATGATTAGGAGAGTTTAGACAGGAATACAAATTTCCTACTATGGGAGAGATATTCCATTTCTTCTGGTATTTAATTTTAAGTTGGGGTACTTTAGAAATGAATACTAAAAATAGTTTTGGATAGTCTTCAGAATATTCCCACAATAACAAAATCATGTATCATTTGTAATCAACTGCCAACATCTGTTAGCATTAGAAAAAGATACACCCCTTTTTATATGTGACTGAAATATTAGAAGCAGGCATCCCTGGTAGCTCAGACAGTAAAGAATCTGCCTGCAATGCAGGAGACATGGGTTTGATCACTGGGCCAGGTAGATCTCCTCGAGGAAGAAATGGCAACCCATTCCAGTAGTCTTGCCTAGAGAATCTCTTGGACAAGGAGCCTGGCAGGCGACTGAAGCTACTTAGCACTAGCACTAGCAAGCACAGTCAGTCAGCTCAGTCACTCAGTGGTGTCTGACTCTTTGCAACCCACGGACTGCAGCATGCCAGGCTTTGCTGTCCATCATCAACTCCTGGCACTTGCTCAATCTCATGTCCATCAAGTCAGTGATGCCATCAACCATCTTATCCTCTGTCATCCGCTTTTCCTCCCACCTTCAACCTTTCCCAGTTCAGGATCTTTTCCAATAAATCAGTTCTTCACATCAGATGGCCAGGGTATTGGAGTTTCAGCTTCAACATCAGTACTTCCAATGAATACTCAGGACTGATTTCCTTTAGAATTGACTGGTTTGATCTCCCTGAAGTCCAGGTGACTCTCAAGAGTCTTCTCCAACACCACAGTTCAAAAGCATCAATTCTTCAGTGCTCAGCTTTCTTTATAGTCCAACTCTCACATCCATATATGACTACTGGAAAAAACATAGCTTTGACTAGATGGACCTTTGTTAGCAAAGTAATGTCTCTGCTTTTTAATATGCTGTCTACGTTGGTCATAGCTTTTCTTCCAAGGAGCAAGCGTCTTTTAATTTCATGGCTGCAGTCACCATCTACAATGATTTTGGAGCCTCCCCAAAATAAAGTCTGACACTGTTTCCCTATCTATTTTCCATGAAGTGATGAGACCGGATGCCATGATCTTAGTTTTCTGAATACTGAGTTTTAAGCCAATATTTTTCACTCTCCTCTTTCACTTTCATCAAGAGGCTCTTTAGTTCTTCCTTGCTTTCTGCCATAAGGGCAGTGTCATCTACATATCTGAGATTATTGATATTTCTCCTGTCAGTCTTGAGTCTAGCTTGTGCTTCATCCAGCCTGGCATTTTGCGTGATGTAATCCTCATATAAGTTAAATAAGCAGGGTAACAAAATACAGTCTTGACATACTCCTTTCCAAGTTTAGAACCAGTCTCTTGTTGCATGTACCATTCTAACTGCCATTCTAATTCTACAAATTTCAGAGGAGGCAGGTAAGGTGGTCTGATATTCCCATCTCTTTAAGAATTTTCCAAAATTTGTTGTGATCCACACCATCAAAAACTTTGATATAGTCAACAAAGCAGAAGTAAATATTTTTTCTGGAACTCTCTTTCTTTTTCTTTGATCCAACGGATGTTGGTGATTTGACCTCTGGTTCCTCTTCCTTTTCTAAATCTAGCTTGAACATTTGGACATTCATGGTTCATGTACGTTTGAAGCCTGGCTTGGAGCATTGTTTTGCTAGCATGTGAGATGAGTGCAATTGTACAGTAGTTTGAACATTCTTCCTTGGTGGCTCACTTGGTTAAGAATCTGCCTGCAATGTGGGAAGGGAATGGCTATCCACTCCAGTATTCTGTCCTGGAGAATTCATGGACTGTATCATCCATGGGGTCGCAAAGAGTTGGACACTTCTGAGCCACTTTCACTTTCACTAACAAGCACAGAAGAGTTTATATGAAGAAGAACGTGGAAGGTTTCTCCACTTCCAATCAAGGTGAAATTATTGTTCTTCCAATGTGTCTTCTGTAGCTGTGATCTTTAGGAGTAGACTCCAAAATTACATGCACCAGAAGAAATCTTGAGTTTTTCACTCCATAAATAAAGGATATTTATTGAGTTAGCAAATTCCATTTGTCTATACTTAACATTGTAAGAAATCTGCCATCCTGTTTTACATAGGAACTGTAAATGGCAACCCAGTCCAGTATTCTTGCCTGGAGACTCCCATGGACAGAGGAGCCTAGTGGGCTACAGTCCATGGGGTTGCAAAGAGTCAGACACGAGTGACTGACTAAACAACAACAACCGTTTTGCATTCTCACTCATAGCGCATACATGCTTTAGTTACTCATCATCTTCATCACCGGCATTTCTGATATTCTCATTTCCCTTCTTCTCCCCCTTTTCCTTCTTCTGTTTCTCTTCCTTTCTTCTTTTTCTTCCTCCTTCTCCTTCTCACTGTAATAAGTATAAAGCAACATCTCCTTATGGCTTTTATTTGCATTTTGCTAATGAGTAATGATTTTGAATATCATTTCACAAACTTATATGCCACCAATATTTACTCTTTTGGGAAATGTCTTCAAATAATTTGCCCATCTCTAAATTAGTTTGTCTTCTTATTGTGTTTTGGCAGTTATATATATTCTCAATAGCTTTTATATATATAGCTTTTATATATATTCTCAATAGCTTTTAGTCGGATATATATTTTGCCCATATTTATTCTTAATCAGTGACTTATCTTTTTAGTTTCTTTGAACAGCACATATTTTAAATTTTGATAAGTTATAACTTATTAATTAATTCTGTTCTATAATTTACACTTTTTTGATCTAAGAATTTTTGCCTAATCTGAGGTCATGAATATATTCTTCTATTTTCCTATATAGTTTTATGTTTTGCATTTAGATCTAAAGCTTTGTATGAATATTTAAATATTCAAGTCCTATATTTTTAAGGTCATCAATCTCCATTGCATTACTTTGGCTCCTTTGTTTAAAAAAAAAAATAGATGTCGACTGTGTAGGTCTAATCCCAGATTCACTGTTATATTCAATTTATTTATAAACCTGTCACATTATGCCTAAATCACATTGCTTTGCTTACTCTAGCTTAATAATGATTTTTAAGATCAGGTAGTATAAGTCCTCCAACTTGAATAATTGGAATACATGAACTCAACTAGGATATGGGTATACACTGAAAAATAAAGCAACAGCGCATGGCTGAGACCTGAGAAATACTGAGTTAACCTACTAGACATGATGTTCCAAAAGGCCAGGGCTCTATCTGTGTGCTTATCAGTGTGTATTCGGCTTCTGGCAAGATATCTGATATGAAAATCCTCTTTCCAGACCATTTCTGGTTATTTGAAATAATACAAGGTACGTTGAAATCTCTTGTGGAGTTTCTCAGTACCTTTGGACTTTATCAGTGTTTTGAAAGAGTTGCTTCAAAGCTAATGATTAAATCAGGTTTAACACAGGTGACATGCCCCAGGTTTTTCTAAACTCCTGTGACTTGTGACTTTGGATTTTTTCTTAGCCTTCTTTATGCTTCATATTTATTTGTTGAAACAGTTGCATCTGCTTCACTCCAACTGTCTTAGTATATGTACAAAGTTTAGATATTAACTGGCATAGCTAATGCTAAATGAATAAAGGTAACTGTTGTCAATGTCATTGTCAACATCATCACAGCCTTAGTCCCAGTAAGTCTTCATTTAAGGAGAGACTGGTTTCTTTTGTTGGGGGAGTAGGAAATAGTGATAATGGCCAGTGACAGTGCTTTAATGCAAAAGTATCTGCTCTGCTGGGGCTTACCGGGTGGTTCAGAGGTAAAGAAGCCACCTGCCATGCTGAAAATGCAAGTTCATTCCCTGGGTCAGGAAGACCCCCTGGAAAAGGAAATGGCAGCCCACTCCAGTGTTATTGTCTGGGAAACCCCATGGACAGGGTAGACTGGCCTACTGCAGTCCATGGGATCACAAAGAATGAGATGTGACTTAGCAATTAAACAACAACATCTGCTTTAATACTAAGCTGCTGTTTTTTGACCCCCCTTTGAATCAACAGTGGTGTCATTCTGTTTTGTTTTCTCTTCTCTTCAAAGGTACCTCTATTTTGTTTATCGCTTGTGTTTTCCTACTCCTGGGATTGTGAAACAGAAGTAATCATATCCAATACTTCCCTTTTTTGGAGTATTCATGACAAGCAAATCAAGTTCAGTTCCAGTGGTGATTTTGTGAATAAATGAACCAAGCAGGGTGAGTAGCAAAACTAAGACATCTTGAAAAGGTTGTGATGCTAGTGTTTAACTTCAGCATATTTATTAAAATAATTAGCAGCAAATAATGGAAATTTCAGTGATTCACATATATTCCTGATGATATTATTCATCAGACTCCCTAAAGTTCTCTGAAGATTGTCCTTTGTGTAGACAAAAATCACATTCCTATTAGATAACTTTCAATTCTAACTCCTGTCTTTATTTAAATCATAATCTAGAAATGGAAAAGAAAAATGTGTCCTTTGCCGAAATAAACTAATTTATGCTTATGAAATACTACAGACTAGTGATACTCTAGTCTGGGTAACTAATGGAAATTGTGATTGACCAGTTCCTTTCCTGTTATATGTGTGATTATCATGCTACTGACATCAACAGGCCACAGAACATCCAAAGGCATCTTCAAAAAATCCTAAGAATAGGAGACATTTTAGGGAGAAGAGAAGGGATTTCTGACTTTGGCATGCATCGAGTCGATATTTCCAGTCTAAGTCTTTGTCCAAGTGTTAGAGGACAATATTCGTTCTTTCTTACATGAAATGTCTTTCTAATAGAATACTCACTTTATGGAAAAGAAAATCAATTGAAGTGTTATTGCCTTGCTCTTATCTAGATCATTCTACAGACAGGTTTGAAACTCATTTATATTCCTATAGGCCTTAGGCATTTTCTAAGGCCACTACTGATGCATTTTGAATCAGAGGAATATAAGAAGCAAGGAAGTTTACATGTATATTTTTTCCTTGAATTCTCATAATATGTTGAACAAAAAGATGTGTGTGAAGGAGAGAAGGAATGGGAACAGGTAAATAACTGTCAGAAAAATTCAGCATAAAGCAAATGAGAAACAACGTATGGGGAAAAATAGTAATTATACTTTGGACTCTGCAAGGGGATTTTTACAAAGAGAGTCATATGTGTGTGCTGTGTTTGTGCTCAGTTGCTCAGCTGTGTCTGAGTCTTGGTGACCCATGGACTGTAGCCACCAGGGTACTCTGTCCATGGGATTTTCCCGGCAAGAATACAGGAGTAGGTTGCCATTTCCTATTCCAGGGGATCTTTATGACTCAGGGATTGAACCTGCATCTCTTGCATCTCCTGCATTGACAGTCAGGTTCTTTACTACCATGCCACCTGGGGAGCCTGTGTATATCCATACACATAGTATAATTTACATATGGGAAATATAATTTCATGGATCAATATATTTTTTTTGATTTTTGAAAGCACTAATGCTAAATTTTATCATTCTCATCTTTTCATCTACATAACAAAATAGGAAGCCAATAATACATTTCTCCTTTCTCCTATGTTACAGGCAAGCATGGTTTTAGATTACTTTTTTCAGTTTGTTTCAAATTCTGTATAGGATTTTTCTATAGCAAAGAAAAAGGGACCTTCTTTACCAGTCAGCCTGATTCTCACCATCATTTAGTGACTTCTCCATTCTGTAGAGCAGTAATTCAGAAGTTTAAAAAAGAAAAAAAGGTTTGGTTTGTTGCCAATTATTAGTTAGAAATATTTCCTTCATGTATACCTATTCATAAAGTACTTTGAAAGGGGATGCTTTTGTCTTAAAAGTGAAGTGCTGAGTAATAATTTTTGACATCAAATACATCTTTGGATTGTCATCTCTGTCTTTTATCTCCCAAAAGCTCCTGAAAACTGTTATATTGGTTATTGTGGTTCAGCCAGTATTCTACTTAATGTGAAGTGAGAGCTAAATTTCAATTTCTTTCCTGCAGCCTCTTATAATTTTATCAGTAATTTGAGTGTTTTATAAACAGGAGAAGTTAAAAGAGTTAGTCATAATGGATGAAAGAATGCAAATAATATTTTCAGCGTATTTATAGGTAGCACATACTTGAAGTTGACATTAAAATTTTACATTAAGACCTTCATGAAAGTCTTTCAGTATATATTTAATGATGAGTCTACTAGGTGGGTTTAAAAGTATTTATCCACAAGAAAATCTTTTAGTGAAAGTGCCTGCATTTAGCATAATATGGCACTTAGATTCTATTGTTACTCTTACCTGTCACTCCAGTGGTCTCATGATGCATTTTCTTAGTTTTCGCCTATGAATTATTTTAAGGTATGGAAAGCATATAATTTAGAGTATAGTTTGATGTTAGGACCAAAAAGAGCTATAAGTGTGGTGACAGCACTTTCTGTTTATTTATTTAGAATAATGTAAAATAAATACATGTTTTTCTATGCAAAACGTTTTCTGTGTAGATACAAGCACAAACATATATACATTCTGATTGTTGTAGAAAAATAGCTTTAAAATGCTTAGAAAAGTTTCCTGTCTGTTGGAAGTTAATTAATGTAAAAAAAAAAGTATTGGAATATAGGTTTCCATACCTGTGATATTGTGAATTGTAGTAAGGAATATGTATTAGGTCTTTGTCCACATTTCTGGCACAGAGCTCCTAAAATCCTTGGATTTCCTAAGTGTTGAGGGCAACAAAGATGTCTTTTGTTATGTTAATGAGACAACCAATAAGAATGTAGGTTGCAGCCAATGATTTAATCAGTCTAATGAAGCCTCCATAAAACCCCAGAAGAACAGAATTAGCAGAGCTTCCAGGTTGGGGAACCCCCACCTGTGTACACTCATGATGCACCCCAGGCTCCAAAAGGACAGAAGTACCTTTGCTGGGGACCTGACCCTCTGTATTTCATCATCTGGCTGTTGATTCCTATTCTTTAAGATCTTTGGTAATAGATCAGTGATCTCCTGAGTAAAAAGCTTTCTTGAGTTCTGTGAGCCATTCCAGCAAACTAGTTGAACTCAAAGAGTGGCTCATGGAAATCTTCGATTTATAGACAGAAGTATAGGTAACAACCTGGGCTTGTAATTGATATCTGCAATGGGGTGAAGGAGGAGTGATCCTGGATCCTTAGCCTGTGGGATTGGACCTTATCTCCTGGTAAATAGGGTCAGATGGACTTCCCAGGTGGACGTGGTAAAGAATCTGCCTGCCAATCCAGGAGAAGCAGGAGTCATAGTTTCCATCCTTGAGGGGTGAAGATCCCCTGGAGGAGGAAATGGCAACCTGCTCTCTTGCCTGGGAGATCTCATGGACAGAGGAACCTAGCGCACTACAGTCCATGGGGCTGCAGAGTCGGACACAACTGAGCTTGTACATACCAAACGGGGTCAGAAAGAAGTGGAATTGTAGGACACCCAGCTGGTGTCTAAAGATTGCTTGTTGGTGGGTGAGAACCTCCCCTCCACATGATGAAATTTGGTTCAGGAAGCTAAGAAAAACATCTCTCCTGAGAAAGAAGGTCATAAATTGAACTAAAGTTGAGCTCTAAATATAGACTCTCAAGGAAGAATTTTGTTTAAGATGGGATTTTATATATATAAACATATATAAAATCTTACTGGAAAGATCCAATATTGAAATAAAGAGTGAATGCAAATCAGATGATGGGAATAATAAACTCTCATGAAATAGAAAGTTATAGAATTGATTGTATCCAGGGATTACCTAAAATGAGACTAGGGACACATTCACATGCACAAAGGAAAAATAAATGTATATATATATATGTATTTATATATTTATATATATATATATATATATATTCTATAGATTTTATAGTAGGAAATATGTGGAGTAAGGGGAAAAAAAATACTGGAGATCTGAGGTTGTATGTTGTCTTCTAGGATTTTATTCCATATGATTTTATGCCTCTCCTCATCCCATCCACCATTCTACCCTCTCCAGTTTTCCCCAATTTTCTACCATCTGGTCTAACACAGACCATCTATGGTCTAACATCAGAAAATCACCATCATATTTTGCTTTGAAGAGACCCTTTGCTTTCTTCATTTAACAATATCTGTTTTTCTATAACTTTCATTACTTATTTTGTTGCCCTTCCAAGAAAAGGTTTTATTTGATTGGATTTAGTTTGATTTTTTTACCTAACTGTACCCTGAATAGCACAGAATCGTTAGTGGGTATTATCCTATTTGCTCTTGGAGAGCCTAAGGGACTCCATCTTAAAAAAGGAGCCGCCATCTTGTAATAAAGGGCAACACCCAAGTTCCTGGAAAAAACCACAGAATAGTCCAGCCCTCACCTCATGTCAACACCCTAGACATGACCAATCACTGCGAGCTGGGGAAGCACCAAAAATACAACGATCAGGGGGCTGTTTGCAGTTAAATATACCTATCAGGGACTAACGCTCGTAAAGCCCCTGACTTCCCCTCACATCCCGACCAATCACCCCATTTGCGGTCTTCTTCCCTTTGTCTTTTCCCCTTAAAAGCCTTGTACCATTTGGCTCGGGCCAGCTCTACCCAGTCAGAAGTTTTCAGTTATCTTTCCCAGAGTTGTCCTTAGCAACAGGTTGAACACCATGTAGGTGATCCGCCTACCACACTTGCCTCTCAGTTATCTCATATCTGCTTTTCAAAATATTTTCCTCTCGAACCCCACACCTGAACATATAATGATATTCTAGAACTCAATACTGTCCATTACTTTACTACCCCAAATATTTCAATCTCAAACATCCTATTCCCCATGAATTCTTCTTTTGTTCCAGCTTACTTATTTATCTGGGAAATAAGACTGCGTTAATGATTGTGTGACTCATTGGAGTCCTTTGCTGACACAAAACAAGTGTTTCTAACCATCCCCAAACCTTTATAGAGTTAGCAATTCTTTCTGTCCTAACAGCCTTCTTGAATATATTTCCTTTCCCACAGTCATTCTCACTATTGAGTACAATTTTTTTTTGCTATATTATTTACAGTAATCTTTCCTAGTTGAAAACGTGTCATATCCTTGCTTATTTATTCTAACTCAGTCACTAGAATGCAAGCTCTCTGAACACAGAGAAGTTTTCTCTTATTTTCTATTATATCCTCAAGTTTGGCACAGAGTAGGCAACAGTAAGAGCTTCCTAGGTGGTGGTGTTGGTAAAGAACTCACCTGCCAATACAAGAGACATAAGAGACATGGATTCAGTCCCTGAGTCAGGAAGATGCTTTGGAGTAGGGCATGGCAACCCACTCCAGTATTCTTTCCTGAGAATCCCCATGGACAGAGGAGCCTGGCAGGCTACAGTTCACAGAGTCGAAAAAAGTCAGACATGACTGAAGCAACTTAACATGCATGCACAAGCAACAGTAAATATCTTCATTAAATAAGTGAATGAATTAACTGATTGTCACTTCCACTCTACTGAATCTATATAAATATAGATGGTAGCCTGCATTTATTCTTTAGTTCTGTCAATACTTATAGTCAAATCATGCATTACTGTTTCAGTTGTGGGTTAGATCATTACAAATGCTTAATTATTTTGGAACAATAGAGAAAACTATGTAATTTATCCTGTTCTCAAACTTGCTATTTTGTAATACTTGTTTTCTTAATCAGTATTTATCAAAAAATACTTCTCCTGTAAACTTAAAGATATTATAAACAGAGAAGCCAATGTTTAAATTAAACACTACTGTTAGAAATTCCCTTTAAATTGTGAAAGCACAGATTCTGCACTCTGAAAAAGAACTTTTTAATTAATTTTGTCAGGCTAGGTAAAAAAATATATATGTATAATGTAATATCCATTTTCATATCACTGTTTATCATGTGTGTACATTTATGTATATATTCCATTACAGGGTTATATATGCTAGTATATATATATATATATATATATATACACACACAAGTATATATAAGTAGGCTGAACTTAATAGGTGATTCAAGTGCTTCTTCATTTTTTTTTTAATTTTTACTGTCAGTGAAATTTACTTACTGCATTAGGTTTCCTGTAAAATTTAACTTCTACATAGATGCAATTCTATCTTTCTTGAATAGTGATAATTATAAGGCTAAGAATTTGGCAAAGCTTTCCCTGATAGCTCAGGGAAAAGAATCTGCCTGCAATATAGGAGACCTGGGTTCATTCCTTGGGCTGGGAAGATACCCTGGAGGAAGACATGGCAACCCCACCCCAATATTCTTCCCTGGAGTATCCTCATGGACAAAGGAGCCTGGCAGCTACAGTCCCTGGGGTCACAGAGTCAGACACAACTGAGCGACTGAGTACAGACACAGAAAGAAAGATTGTTATATATTGGCCTTAAAAATACTAGTTTCCTTGAAAAAAAAATGTACTTCTTTTAGATGAAAAATAAAGACACATGCATGAAATATTAGGAATAGATAATGCTATACAAATGAAAGATATTATTAACTAGTAATACTTTGAGTTACACATGTATTTAATGGGGCTTCCCTGGTGGCTCAGGGAAATGGCAGTAAATAATCTACCTGCCATTCTGAGTTCTGTTCTGAGGTGGGGAGGATCCCTTGGAGAAGAGAATGGTATGCCTAACTACAACCGATTTATTAGCAAGTTTGCTTTAACAGTGTTATTCCATTTCAAATTCTACAATAGGCAGTAAATATAATTGTATAGATGATACCATCCACTGAAATATTTTTCATAGTTATCATTTTCTTTGTCTCACTCTGTTTCTTTATTACCATATTTTGGTCCTCTATCCTTTCTACACTCTTTAATTTGTGCAGTCCAAAAACAACTAAAACCCATCTACTTTTGGAATAAGAACAAATTCATTGTTTTTTTCTTGTATTCCTCCAATTCAAGCCTATCTCCTGTTGCATAACACATTGCATAACCAAATATTCACTTAGGGAAATTAATATAATTGAAGAGAAATTTTAATTTCTAAATGAATTATATCAACCTTCTCAATAATCTTCTTCCATTATTCCATAACTATCAGTCTTATACCCTTTAATGGGCCGGGGCTTGGGGGTGCAGAGTCAATGATAAGAAAATAAAGGAAGAGAGAAAGGAGAGAAAGATAGAAATGAATAGAGATGTGGGGACCAAGACTCTGATGGAGTAAAGGTGTTTATTCAGCATAATGTGAGCATATATATACTGTCTTACAAGATAGCCTTTTCAGCAAAGATAAAGATCAAAAATCTTACAATTTATCCAGGGAACCTAAGGCTATAATCCATCTCAAAGAGAGGGGGTTGTAAAACTCACTTTCCATAGAAAGGGAAGAAGGCCATAAATAGTTACTTTAAAAATGTATGCATTCTTTTGCCCCTGGGAGAAGTATGCCTCTCCACTCATCTCTGAATATTCAGGGATTAATAAAGGACATCAGAAAACAGCACATAGGAAGCCTCCTGCCTAATGCTACCTGACATTTCTCCCTATTTTATTATATTTGTAAAAAAGGTCCTGACCATTTGAGTTTGTTTAGTATAAACCAATCTTATAGAAAGGCTACGGTAAACAACACATAAATCACCAAGACAATCACCAAAGTTATAGTTCCAGACCCCATGTCGTGAATCAACCTCGTGGGTCTAGTCTAGATAATTGAACAGGAGTAACACAACATTGAGTAGAATTACAATCAAAAGGGAATCATTTTTTAAGGCAAGTATATAGTTTGCAATAAATACAAGTTACAGAAAAAGAATGTAAGTTCCCTATGGCTACAAAAGGAAGTGGAGCACAGGCCTGTGTGAAATAGGATTGATTATAGCAAAGGAAATAGCTACTGGTTTCTGTAAAATGTCCAGTCCAACTCCCAAGTCTTTCGGTGTTCTTCGCAGCAAGTTTACAGATGTCCCATTGTTCATATCCAATCTGTTTATCCAGGACGATGGGGAGATTCCTCCAACAAGCCGCCCAGGAAATCCTTTGTCATGATAATACTCCAGCATAGTGTCAGTAACCTTTCTTGAGACTTGGGTGCTGTTAATATCATCTGAGCAGTTACATAACCGTACACCATGGGGTCCCCAATCGACAATTGTATGATTAGCCACAAATATTAATTTTCCCAATATGGCTTGACATTTGTCCCAATGAACAGGGGTATATTCTAAGTCCTTTTCCTAACTCTTTCTCTAAAATCTCCATAGTATAGACATGGTTCACAGACAAAGAAAAGGGCTGTAAACAAACCAAGCAGCATCCCAAAGTCCTTATGGCGAGACAGGGCAAAAAGCCCAAGTTTGTAAGTTAATGTTTAGGCATAATTTCGTAGGGCCTATGCACAAAGGAAGGCATTCATAACCTAGAGAAACATTAATTAGTTTTCCTACTACTACGGGGTGTGAGGGCTCTTTAATGCTTGAGGGAGAAGGCATATCTATTGAGTCATTAGTTGAAACAATAGATTCTCTCTCCATCCGTTTTTACCACCTGTAATAAAAAAGGGGGTTGGGTAAGAAGGCCCAGTAAGTATGAATACTTAGTTTGGCTGGAGTGGAGGGAGGAGGCACAGGTAAGCAGAATGAGCATTGCCAGGAAAATGTATTCAGGATTCCGCACCATTTCCTGTTGAAAGACCATATTTTCAGCCCGATTAGTAAGGGATTTTATTTGTCTCCAAGTGGGGAGATAATAAGATTGATGTCGCTGTGACCCTTATTGGAATTTCTTCTTCCTGGGGTTTTTGTGAGTTCGTTGGATCCATCTGAGGAAATACAAGTATACCCCTTTCCCTGTAAGAAGAGTTTCCCAGCTTTCTGTAGTTTCGTTAACCCGTATTGGTACCAAATGGGAAGAGGAAGAGAACTGTCCTTCAATTCCTCAAAATGTTTTTCTACTCTTGATAAGATATCCCCTGTGGTGAGTTTAAAAAAAATTTAAAACAAATAAAGCTGAATTAACAATAGTCATAGGTTTAGGTTTAGAAAATATCTTATGTTGGAATCTAGTAAAGTCTGCTTTAGATAAAGAAGACAGTAGTGTTCCTGTGTATTCCCCTTTTTATTTTTTTTTATTTTTTAATTGCTTTTGCCATACATTGTCATGATATCACCATGGGTTTACATATGCTTCCCCTCCGGAACTTCCCTCCCTCTTCCCTCCCCGCCCCCCCGGGAAATCTCGCTGCACCAGCCCCGAGCATCAATCCTGGGCTGGCGATTGATTAGACATATGAAAATTAACATGCTTCAATGCCCTTCTCCCATATCATTCCACCCTTACCCTCATCCACAAAGTCCACGAGTCTACTCTATACATCTGCGTTCCTTTTGCTGTCTCGTATGTTGGGTTCTCGTTAAAGTAAATATAATTGTATAGATGATACTATCCACTGAAATATTTTATAGTTATCATTTTCTTTGGCTCACTCTGTTTCTTTATCATATTCCATAACTATCAGTAATACACTTCAATGATAAATAATAAAGTAGAAAAATGTAATGGCAGAAGTAATAATTACAGTAAAATTGATTCAGATTTCATTTATTGCTGAATTTGTCCCAGACACGCTGTCTCTGGTATTCCCAGGTGGCTTAGTGGGTAAAGAATCCACCTGCAATTCAGGAGACGCAGGAGATTCAGGTTCAGTCTGTGAGTCGGGAAAATTCTCTGGAGAAGGAAATGGCAATCCACTCCAGTATTCTTGTCTGGAAAATTCCATGGTCAGAAGAGCCTGGTGGGCCATAGTCTATGTGGTCGCAAAAAGTCAGGCACAACTGAGGAACTGAGCATTCATGCACCCTTCTGACATTGTCACAGACCTGATGACAGGTACGTCTCCCACATTTGATTGATTAAAAGAGAGGGATGAGAATACTTACAGTAAAATAAGTGTTGTACATAGAATGAAGGGAGTGCATTTCACTCTGTCCTGCAATCTATTATCTCATCTAATTTCAACATTATGTAATTTCCTGAATTAAAACCACCTATCCTACTTATAGCCTATATATTACACTCCAGTGTTTTAGCTAAAAATTTTCACTAGAGTATGGCCTTCATATCACATAGGTGATATGCCAGTCATCAAGAATACTGTTCTTTGAATCTTTTGAGAAGTAGAGACTTCATACTGAATGTTCCAGAAATGCTCATAGACACCTTCCCAGAGAGAGATGTTGTCTATTGTTTCTGGTCAGACTCTTAAGTAGGGCTAAACAACATAAATCCTCAGCAGGCTTTTCTCTCACTCATTACTTGGCATATGATGCAGCACTAGCAAAAGATGACTATCGTTTTAATGATGACATGTATTTTCTTCAGTTCAGTTCAGTCACTCAGTCATGCCTGACTCTTTGTGACCCCATGAATTGCAGCACACCAGGCTTCCCTGTCCATCATCAACTCCTGGAGTCCACCCAAACCCATTTTGATCCAGTCGGTGATGCCATCCAGCCATCTCATCCTCTATCGTCCCCTTCTCCTCCTGCCCCCAATCCTTCCCAGCATCAGGGTCTTTTCCTGTGAGTCAGCTCTTCACATCAGGTGGCCAAAGTACTGGAGTTTCAGCTTCAACATCACTCCTTCCAATGAACACCCAGGCCTGATCTCCTTTAGGATGGACTGGTTGGATCTCCTTGCAGTCCAAAGGACTCTCAAGAGTCTTCTCCAACACCACAGTTCAAAAGCATCAATTTTTCAGCACTCAGCTTTCTTTATAGTCCAACTCTCACATCTATACATGATATGGGAAAAACCATAACCTGACTAGATAGACCTTTGTTAGCAAAGTAATGTGTCTGCTTTTCAATATGCTATCTAGGTTGGTCATCACTTTCCTTCCAAGGAGTAAGTGTCTTTTAATTTCATGGCTGCAATCACCATCTGCAGTGATTCTGGAGCCCCCCAAAAATAAAGTCTGACACTGTTTCCACTGTTTCCCCATCTATTTGCCATGAAGTGATGGGACCAGATGCCATGATCTTAGTTTTCTGAATGTTGAGCTTTAAGCCAACTATTTCACTCTCCTCTTTCACTTTTATCAAGAGGCTCTTTAGTTCTCCTTTGCTTTCTGCCATAAGGGTGGTGTCATCTGCATATGTGAGGTTATTGATATTTCTCCCAGCAATCTTGATTCCATCTTGTGCTTCATCCGGCCCAGCGTTTCTCATGATGTACTCTGTATATAAGTTAAATAATCAGGGTGATAATATACAGCCTTGAAACTAATCAAGTGTTTGATGATTGGCTGTGATAGTTTGCCCCTCTCAACCACACAGGCACACACACACACACACACCATGTTACATATAATCTCAGTGGCTGTGTCAAATATTGTGAATCAAATTTGCAATAAGCCACAATTCTCTTCTTTAATATCTATTTGTTTTATATTCATTGTTTTAAGATTGAGCACAACTGGAGAATAGATAACTTTCCTTAGGAGAAAAGTTAAACTCTTCTAAGGTAACTGAGGTATTATAGTAACTGAGGTATTATAATTTTTAAATATGTAAACAAAATGACTTCTCAAATGTTGCAAATGTTCACAAAATAATATTTTACACAGAAGTGCACAGTTGAGACGTTTTACTCATAAAGGATCAAAAATGCAAATTTTTTCATTATCAGCTCTCAAAGGAAATAAATTAATCATAAATGTATTTAATGTTGAAGTGATCCTAATTTTTAAATGAAACCAGAACATATTGAAGTCTAACCTCTCATTTTTCCTACTATATATTTAAAATGTGTGTATATTGAAGCAATCATTTATAAAATGCTTTAATCAGTGTTGCTACATCATATTTATTTAAAATTATTGTTCAAGGAAAGCAGTTAATGTACAATAAGGAAATCTAGAGTTTCAAATCTTAATTTTGAAAATCTCACAGATAGTAAACAATAGTTTACAGATATGCTGAGAGAAATTATAAGTTAAGTAATTAAAACATAAGTGGGAAAAATCGTGTAGACTCAAATTATTAATTTCCATGTAAATGCATTAAAAAGATAAAGATAATGAAAGAGTTATATTAAGTGACATATTATTTTATTTTCACAAAATACCATTGTTCTCCACTGGAATGATATTGATTATACATTGTTTATAATTCAGCAATATTATAGTATATATTTAGTATACATATTTCCACAATTGAGGGTGCTTTTTAAAATTACTTTTTCTACACTTTCTCTTTCAAAACTATGAGAAATATATAGGAAAAACAATTCAATGCTAATATAACAACAAGGTTACAAATCTAAACATATATGTCATTACAGAAAAGTTACAGTTCTCATGGTAATATTATATTATCAACATGATAGAGCCTGCACAATAAAATATGTATTTAGAAACCTAACTGGTAATTTAAAATAATACATGTAATATATATTAAATGAGGATAAGTTAACATCCCTAGGAGAACCTTAATTTATCTAGTTTTATATTAATATGTCTTAAATTAATGACATCTTTCTATCAATATTAGAAAACTTCAGTGTACAGTTATAGTCACCCTGTGCTTGAATTCTCTTGCCCTTCCTCTTCTTCCATGGATTCATTATAAAACTGCATACAAAGAGTTGGAAATACGTTGAGATGGTATGTTTTATACATTATATTATTAGCCTCAGCATTTTTTCCAGGGTAATGTTCTGCTATTACCATATTTTATGATAATATGATAACTCTACGTCTGATAGAAAAACAAATCAGATGGAAGCCATACTGTCAGAGTGTCCAGATGCAAAGCTTCCATTCTTGAATTCTTCATAAAATGTTTATGAGCTTATTTAAATAATAATGAACGGAATACACACAGTGCCATTGTTTAAGAGTTATGCCGCATATGTAATACTAGAGGGACTCCTCATCACAGGAAACCTGGTTTCCAGCTAAGAACTAGATTCCAAGTTCCACAGTTCCAACCTGGTTATTCAGCTGCAAGAACACATTGAAACAGACCCAGATAACTTCTGATCTCTAAAAGTATTGATTATAGAAACCCTTCTCATATACCACCTTACACAAAAATACGTACATAAATGTATATACATAGACCATTACTATTTCAGTACTTTGGTGATTCTTATAATTCCAATCATATTAAAATTAATTTAGAAGTCATTATATTTCTGATATACAGGGTATATGTTAATAAGCTTTCTCCCACATAAACCTGAAAATGTAAGCTAAGTTTATAGAGAAATATGAATCTTTTGACAGCTTTTAATTAGACACTGTTTTAGTTTTTAGATCCTAAAGGTATTTTGAGTGCTCAGTGAGATATATGAAATTGGAAGATAATGAGTCACATTTTGTTTTTCAATGGAATTAAGACTGAAGCATTTATATATTTTGCTTTATTCCCAACTCTCACTGAATTGGAGATCTTAGTTTAGAGTCGTTCCCAGTGAAATATCCTTGTCCTATCACAGAAGGAATTCAGAGACAAGACAGGAAGGTTCATAAAGCAAAGTGAGGATTTATTTAAGCAACAGTAGCTCTTGAGAGATGAGAGCAGGCAATTTCAGGTGAATAGTTGCTGTGAGTTTCTTTGGCAAGTAGGTTAAGTGGCTTAAGTGGCCTATACAAATGCAGAGGTGGAATATTCCTTGGAGAGTGAAGGGTTTAAGGGCTGTATTCCCTGATTTTCATCCCAGCACCACTTTCCCAAGGAGAGGAAAGATTTTTGTTCTTATTTAGCTTTGATTGGACTGTCATGACATTTGTACATGAAGGAGTTTTTTTTTTTATCTACAAGGCTAATTTTATTGTGATGGGAGGACAAGGAGCAGCAAATTTAATTTGAGCTCAGGAGATTCTTGCCTTTTCCCACCTTCTTTACCTCCAGAACACATAGCACCCCAAAACGTGTAGCTTTCAGTCTGTCAGAAGGCTCCTGCTTTTTTTGTCTGCCATGGACCCTTACTGTTTACAGAATGTGGTTTTGTGCCATCTGGCTTGTACCCCTTTTCTCTGCTCATATCTTGCTCCCTGTCTGTTGTAACAGTCAGTAGATTTATAAATTGCTTAAAACTTGATTTGTGTCTCATTTAAAACAATTCCTTACAGTAGTGACGTACCTTGTGAGTGCTCAGTAATTGTTGTTGTATGGAAATAATGTGCCATAAAGGTAATCATACTAAAGAATGATGCCATCAAAGTTTTGTATTCAATGTCAGCAAATTAGGAAGACCCAGCAGTGGCCACAGGACTGGAAAAGGTCAGTCCTCATCCCAATCCCCAAGAAGGGTGGTACATCAGACAGCTGCACTCGCCTCCCATGCTAGAAAGATCATGCCCAGAATGTTGCATGCTAGGCTTCAGTATTATGTGAACCAAGAAATTCCAGATGTCCAAGCTGGTTTTAGAAAAGGAAGTAGAACCAAAGATCAAATTGTCAACATTCACTGGATCATAGAGAAAGCTAGGGAATTCCATAAAAACTTCTAACTCTGTTTCATAGTCGACACTGCAGCCTTTGTGTGGATCATAATTAACTTTGGAAAGCTGTTAAAGAGATGGGAATACCAAACCATCTTACCTGTCTCCTGAGAAACCTGTATATGGGTCAAGAAGCAACAGTTGGAACCCTGTATAGAACAACTGATTGGTTCAAGATCGAGAAGGGAGTACAACAGGGCTATCTGCTGTCACCCTGCTTGTTTAATCTGTATGCTGAGCTCATCATGAGATGTCAGGCTGGATGAGTTACAAGATAAAATCAAGATAGGCAGGAGAAACATCAACAACCTCACATACATGGATGATACCATTCTCTTGGCAAAAAGTGAAGAGGAATTAAAGAGCCTCTTGATGAGGATGAAGGAGGAGAGTGAAAGAGCCAGCTTAACACTAAACATTTAAAAATATAAGATCATCACATTTGCCCCATTACTGCATGGCAAATAGAAGGGGAAAAGGTGGAAGTAGTGACAAGTTTCCTCTTCTTGGGCTCCAAAATTCACTGCAGATGGTGACTGCAGCCATGAAATCAGAAGATGACTGCTTTTTGGCAGGAGAGCTATGACAAATCTAGACAGAGTGTTGAAAAGCAGAGACATTATTCTGCCTACAAAGATCTGTATAGTCAAGGTTATGGTCTACCCAGTGGTCACATACTGTTGTGAGAGCTGGACTATAAAGAAGGTGGGGCACTGAAGAATTGATGTCTTCAAACTGTGGTGCTGGAGAAGACTCTTGAGAGTCCCCTGGACAGCCAGGAGATCAAAACAGGCAATCTTAAGGGAAATCAACCCTGAAAACCCATTGGAAGGACTGATGCTGAAACTGAAACTCCAGTATTTTCGTCATCTGAGTCATTGGAAAAGACCCTGATGCTGGGAAAGATTGAGGGCAGAAGTGGAAGAAGGCATTAGAGGATGAGATGAATGGATGGCATCAGTGATTCAATGGACATGAACTTGGGCAAACTTCATGAGATGGTGAGGGACAGAGAGGTGTGGCATGCTGCAGTCCATGGGGCCACAAAGAGTCAGACACGACTGGGAGAGTGAACAACAACAATAAAATGTGATGTCAAGTATTTTTATACTGTTTTGTAATCTTCCCTAGAAATGCATGGTTTATTATTATATAAACTATTCATGAAAATGCTCTTCAAAAATCTATGTTGACTTTGAAAAAATGCACAATCTGAGAATTGTAAATTCAGGTTTTTTTTTTTTTAGCAAAATGAGGACTGCAGCCTGGGAGGCAGCAGTTTAGATAGATAGCTCTGAGAAACAGCTCCAAAGAGGCAGGAGGGAAGGTTATTATGCATGTGATTTTGATGAAGGGGGACTACATGCAATCAAGCACATATTTTTCTAGGAGGTTTTTAGTAGTCTTGTGAAGTTCTGCTAGTCTCAAGAAACAGTCGTCATCATGAAGGATTTTGGCACCTTTCTAGATATGAGGAGACACAAGAACTGGGCTCATAAAATCAACTCCTGAAAGTATCTAACTATCTGAAGACCCGTCCTGCTAGTTTTCCCCCTATCACAGAGTGCCTCATTTCTGCTCTCCACCCTGAACTCGTTTCAGGAAGTGTTGAAAATCAGCAATTGCAGAAGTATGTGATTTAATCCTCGTGGAGGTAGATGGCAGGTGCCCACGGAAGTGCCAGTTTGTAGTTGACATCTAGTAAAGATGTTTAACTAGATTCTGTGTGTGTGTTTGTGTATATATAATTGACTTTTTAGTTACCAAACATTCATGCCACCATCACAAATACCATGGCAATTTATTTTAAATTGTGTGTTAGCTTCTTAATGCTGCTATTGCAAATAACCACAACCATTATGGCTCAAAACCATAAAAATGTATCATTTTATAGTTGAGAGAGTTGAAATTCTATAGTGAGCAGGCAGGTCCATGTTCCTTCTGGAGGCTCTTTGGAAGAACCTGTTCTGTTGCCTTTTCCAGCTTCTAGAGGTCACCTGAGGCCCTCGCCTGATGGCTCCTTCTATTTTCAGAGCCAGTTGTGTCCCATCACCCCATCCCTGCTGTCTCTCTCCCTCCTTTTCTTTCTGACTCTACTTCTGCTGTCACATTTCCCCTGCTCACACTCATACTCTCTCTCATACTCACATTTCTTCCCTAACTCTGGCCCTACTGCCTCTTTCATGTAAGAATTCTTGTGATTGCAAGGTCCTCTGTAATATAAACCTGACAGTTGTTTTTTAGTTTGTTATTTCCATTTTTGTAATGAAAGTGCCTTTGATGGCAAAGGCATCCACTTCCACG
Organism: Antilocapra americana; assembly: GCA_007570785.1. Lineage (NCBI taxonomy): Eukaryota > Metazoa > Chordata > Mammalia > Artiodactyla > Antilocapridae > Antilocapra > Antilocapra americana. The sequence continues at coordinate 2,234,627 of ML660774.1, read as the reverse complement.
ATGTATATCTTCACTAAACATAGTGCCAGCCTCAGAACTAGATAAAAAGCCAGACCTCAACATTTTTTTCTCCCCTCCCCCACCCCAGACTCCTTTGTTTTTGAGATGTTGGTTGATTCCCATAACTATCTTTTTGGCCTAAAGCCAGCAGTGGAGAATTTCGGATTTGTCAAGTCTCCCAGGGTCTTCTCTGGTGGCTCAGATGGTAAAGAATCCACCTGCAATGCAGGAGACGTGGGCTCTATCTCTGGGTTGGGAAGATGCCCTGGAGGAGGGCATGGCAACCCACTCCAGTATTCTTGCCTGCAGAATCACCATGGACAGAGGAGCCTGGCAGGCTATAGTCCAGGGGGTCGCAGAGAGTAGGACACGACCGAGCAACTAAGCACAAATCTTCCAGGGCCTTGTATGTCATTTACTAGAAAGAACCCAGGTGCATTTAAGGATGACCTGTTCAGGTCTGTTCACTTGGGATAATCTCCCTTTTGTGTAGTCAACTCTGCCATAATATAACCATTATCGTCATTGCTGTTCAAGATATTTTTGTATAATTAGGCTTTTCCAAATAGTGTAGGCAGGTTTTCTGACCGTTAAAGAAAAGTACACCTCTTTAAAGGCAGTGATCAGAAAAACGGCATCTTCATTTATTTCCAACCTCAAATTTTAGAAATCTCAGTTTGAGTGAACTGAATTTTTTGAAAGAATTTCTGCATGATTCATAATACCTTATAGCGTAAAGATTTTTATAATTTTTCTATCTTATCTTTTACAAGTATGTGTGTCTGATCCAAGGACACCCTCTTTTCTAATTTTTTTTTGCCAGCTTCCACTTGTATAAACAAGAATACTGAACTTTGTATCATAAATACATATACATACTGATAACTAAATAAGATAATGTTCATGCACAAAGCATAAGAATCTTGTATTGCTCTTCAAACACTTGTAAATGTCTTATTTTGAAATGATATAATATATATCTTTTCTGAATATAAGCTGCTACATTTATTTACCCTTCTTTATTTATCATCAAGGGCATAATTTTTGCTTATAATTAAAGTGTAAATGTCATTGGAAACAAGGTGGAGAATATCCACTCCATTCTGTGTAATGTATCACCGATTGAAAAACTATGTCAAGCAGGATAATTTCCAAACCATGATTGCAAAAGTATATTATTGAAGTCTAGGAACAAGTGGAATCTGGTTTCTTTAAGATGTATGGGAATTATAAATGTTAATTTATCCCCCAACTGATTTGAGAATCTGTAAATGAAACACAGGGCTGTTTAGGGAAATTGACAGTATAATATTTTCATTTACATATTTTGTTGTTAACATGAGAAATATAGATATCTTGACAGGTCTGATAAGCTGTAATGTAAGATAGGGATTCTGATGGGAACGAGAGGGAATTGTCTGTCTTATCTGCTTCCTTTGGAATGTTGTTTAAAATCACATCTATTTTTGGTAAGTGCCAGTTCTGTGTCTGTAACACTTAGAACAGTCACATATTAAATATCAGCCATCTTATGAGACTGTAGTCTTTACTTCCTTTTCTTGGGTCATATAGGCACTGTGGGTTAACATTTTATATGTTGATTTAGCTTTACTCTGGCATTTAACTTGGTTCAAAAATTGTGCAGGTGTCAAAACAATGAATTTCTGGAGGCCATTTTTTTTTTCCTTTTCTCTTTTAAGAGCTTGGTATTGTTAGCATCAACAGGAAAAAGAATTACAGTGAAACATGAAGTAGAAGTACAATTTTTGTTCTTTATATGTAGCTGGCAATAGCTCTCTTAATTTACCATTGTAATAAAACAGAAATGACAATGTCTTCTCTAAAAGCGGAAAACATATTTTCTAATGTGGAGAGGCCAAGGGGTAATATTTTTAATCACAAATCTCACGTAAACAGCATGATCCCAGATAAATGTATCAGAATATGTTACTATGTGAGTTATTGTCTAAGCTCTCAGTAGCTTACTGTAGTGAGAGCAGATGGTTTGAGTTTATATCTTTTGTGCTTCTCAGTTATTGATGTGGATTATATGGAAAGATAATTGGCAGGGTTTTGAACATAATTGATATAAAATGCTGTTTAGGATCTTCTCTGATTGGTCAAGTTTCTGGGACATCTGGGACGAAAAGCTCCTGGATTACACATGGAAAAGTTATAACTTTCAATCATGTGCATGCTAGCAGCACACTGCTAGAATGCTTTATAATTTTTCTGTGCATTTGAAAAAATTAAAATAGATTTCTCTTAGGAAATTGCTTGATTCAGAATTGATAAACCACTAATTTTATTTAAAAAAGGTCTTTTCTTTTTATTTTTCCCTATGCACTAGGGTAAGAAAATAGATAAAAATACAGATCAAATTTAAAAGGAAGTAAAGGAGAGTAGAATTTTTAAAGCCATATTTGTGGCACTCTGATATTTCTCCTTAAATACTTTTCTTCAATACAAGTTATTATAATAATTTCACATCTATCATCATCTGTCTGGAGGCTTGAAAAACACTGGTAGAAATTTAAGCAATGATAATGTGTATAAAAGCAATCAGACTGCATAGCAGCAGCTATTTAAGCAGAAGGAATTTGTGTGTCTTACCTCTTCTTTTCTATAATGCCCATATTCCCCTCAGTTAATGAAACCAAGTGTTTTCCACAAGTAACATATTATTAGCCTACCTTACAAATTTCACAGTTCTGTATGTCAACTGGAAATTTTGCCTCTCTTATTTTTCCTCCTATTTTCAAATACCATGTTTAATTTAGTAATAGCAAATAAGTAAGATGTTGATGACAGATTTTAAATGTGCAGATTTCAGGAAGTTCAAATGCGCACCCTGACAGATAAATAGATTAATAGATGGACATCTGATCTTGATGACAATGTTTCATAAAAGGAATGTATTTGTTTAAGTTTGAGAGTCCAGAAATAAATTCCAAAAGAATTTATGTTCACTGCACTAATCACAGCAGACTGACAGCTTCCAGGTACTCTGATTACTTTGATACTATAGGTCAGTTTTAGTAAAATTTTTAAAATGCTCTATAATATCATTGTAGATAATGCTGGAAACTTATGATGCATATGGGCTTCCCATGTGGCACAGTGGTAAAGAATTCACTGGCTAATGCAGGAGACATGGGTTCAATCCCTGGATTAGGAAGATTCCCTGGAGTAGCAGATGGCAACTCACTCCAGTATTCTTGCCTAGAAAATTCTATGGTCAGAGGAGCCTGGTGGGCTATAGTCATTGGGATTGCAAAGAGTCCGACACGACTGCATGACTGAACACGCATGCCTGCACATATGGTACATATATACTCTGGGGACATATATTTATAATTTTTGCTTAAGAAGGAAATGACAACACACTCCACTATTCTTGCCTGGAAAATCACATGGACAGAGAAACCTGGCAGGCTACAGTTCATGGGGTTGTGAAGAATTGGACACGACTGAGTGACTGAGCACATTTATAATTTTACATCCACTATATTCAAATGTGATGATTTTTATCCTTTACTGTGCCCATCTTTGGGTGGAATGTTCCCTTGATGTTTCCAGTTTTCTTGAAAAGATCTCTAGTCTTTCTCCTTTTGTTGTTTTCTTCTGTTATTGAGCACTGTTCCTTGAAGAAGGCCTTCTTGTCTCTTCTAACCATTCTTTGAAACTCTGCATTTAATTGGACATACATTGCCTTCTCTCCCTTGCTTTTTACTTCTCTTCATTTTTTCGCTATTCGTACATAAAGCCTGCTCAGAAAACCACTTTGCTTCTTGCTTTAATTTTTCTTTGAGATGGTTTTGTTCACCACCTCCTGTACAATATTGCAGACCTCTGTCCATAGTCTTCAGGCACACTGCTATTTAGATCTAGTCCCTTGCATCTATTTATTATCTCTACCGTGAATACATACAGGATTTTATTTGAGTCATACCTGGCTGGTCTAGTGGTTTTCCTGGTTTTCTTTAGTACAAGCCTGAATTTTGCCATGAGAAGCTGATGATCTGAGCCACAGTCAACTCCAGGTCTTGTTTTTGCTGACTATATACAGCTTCTTCATCTTCGCCTACAAATAACGTAATCAGTTTGATTTCTTTCTTGACCATTTGGCAGTGTCCATGTAAAGCTGTCCCCTGTGTTGTTGAAAAATAGTATTTGTTATGACTAGTGAATTTTCTTGACAGAATTCACTTTGCCTTTGCTCTGCTTCATTTTGTTCTCCAAACCTGCCTGTTACTCCAGGTATCTCCTGACTTCTTATCTTTGCATTCCAATCCCTGATGATTAATAGAACATCTTTTTAGGTGTTAGTTCTAGGCAGTCTTCTAGGTCTTTATAGAATGGATCAATTTCAGCTTCTTCAGCATTAGTGGTAGGGTCATAACTTTGGAGTACTGCGATAAAGAGTGGCTTGCCTTGGAAATGAACCAAGATCATTCGGTCATTTTTGAGGTTGCACCCAAGTACTGTATTTTGAACTCTTGTTGATTATGAGGGCTACTCCACTTCTTCAATGGGATTCTTGCCCACAGTAGTAGATATATTGGTCATCTGAATTAAATTCACCCATTCCTGTCCACTTTAGTTCTCTGATTCCTAGGATGTCAATGTTTATTCTAACCATCTCCTGCTTGACCATGTCCAATTTTCCTTGATTCATGGACCTAACATTCCAGTTTCTATAGAATTGGATTTTACTTTTGTCATCAGACATATCAACAAAGTAAAGAAAGAAAATGAAGTCACTTAGTCATGTCTGACTCTTTGTGACCCCATGGACTGTAACCTACCAGGTTCCTCTGTCCATGGGATTTTCCAGGCAAGAATACTGGAGTGGGTTGCCATTTCCTTCTCCAGGAGATCTTCCTGACCCAGGGATTGAACCCAGGTCTCCCACATTGCAGGCAGACACTTTACCATCTGAGCCACCAGGGAAGCTTCCCTAGACACATCAATGACTGAGCATCATATCCACTTTGGTTGAGCTGCTTCCTTCATTCTGGGGCTGTTGGTAATTCTCTGCCCTTCCCCAGTATCATATTGGAAACCTTCAGACCTGGGGGACTCATCTTTCAGTGTTGTTTCTTTTTGGCCTTTTATACAGTTCATGAGGTTCTCATAGCAAGTATACTGGGGTGGTTTGCCATTCCCTCCAAGGGATCCACATTTTATCAGAACGCTCATGCATGACCCATGCATCTTGGATGGCCCTACCTGGCATGGCTCATAGCTTCATTGAGTTACAAAAGCTCCTTCAGGATGACAAGGCAGTGATCCATGAAGGGGAGAGTTGTATATATACAACAAAATTAATAATTCACTCTACTAAAATTAGTGAGTTTACACATTTACTCTGCACACGTTTAAATAAGACAAAGTAAATTAACAATTCACTTTGTACAGATAACTTAAAATTTGTGTGCAGGGATAGGCAAAAGTTCTCCCAAATCTGAGATCTCATTAATCTGTTATATCTACTTTTGAATTTCCATCTTATCTTACTCCATTTTCTGTCTGGTATTTTCTTCAACTGTTTGTTCCTCCTCTTCACTTGGAAATCTCTCTAGCCACTCAAGCTCAGTGTGTTCAAACTCAACTCAACTCTCCCACAAACTTGTTTCTCACCCTTTGCACTATCAATGAGATAATGTCAGTTTTTTCTAATTCAAACCGAGAAATATAGCCTTAAGTATGTTCTCCTTTTTGTCTATATTATTGAGCTAAAATTAGAGTGACTATGATGCCAAATTTAAAATGATCTTTTAAAATTTCATTATAATTCACACAAGCATATTGTAGACATTGATGCTTATAAATCACTTGCAAAAATTAAGAATCTGGATTTCTTTAAAAATCTTAATTGCATAAATATACCTTGGAAACAATAGAATAACTGTCATTTATATAATACACTTTGATATGGAGATTTTAGTTGATTACAAATTAGTTTTAAATGAAGGATGCTGCATAATTGTTTATTCCAAATACAGTATCATTCTCAAATAAGATAATAATCACATTTGAACTTTGTTCTCTTTAAATGTTATGAAAAAGGAAGTTGACATTCTGAAGTAGGGCCATAAGAAGTTTCCCAGAAGACTAAAGAGCTGGAAGAGAAAGTAACATAAGGAGCACCGAAGTAGCCCATGCATTTAATACAGCGATTAAGAGACACAGACATTTGTAATAGTTCTCTGCAAATATCTGACAGCTACGCTTTGCCAAAGATAATGCATTTATTATTTTTTCTGGAAAGCAGAACTGGAATACACAGGTATGAAATACCAAGAGGTAATTTTTTTAGTCTTCTCTAAGAAAGAATTTCCCCAAAGAGCCCTTCATAAATGGAATGGCAGTTTTATAGATATTCTTCATCCACTAGTGAAATTATTCCAGGTATGGGGAATGAATTAGAATATGTCATTTAAAATGCCCCCTCTAAAGTTTTAGAATTTTATGCATGTGTATCAGTTTAATCACAGATAGGAAGTATAATGAAATATGTGAAAATATCATTTTGCATCAACGAGTAGAAGGACCCTAAGAATTCACATTTTTCAGGGCTTAGAATGCAACTCTATCTATAGTGGAGGGAGAATAGAGCCATTAGTATGTATCAGAGATCCAGAGTGTTGACCTGTGTGTTCTAGGAGGGTCAGAAAAGAGCGGCACAGAAGTAGGCGCTGTGTTTACTTGTTTATTTGGGGGCTCCCTAAAATGACACTCAGAGTGCTTGAGCTCTTGCAGTCTCTCTGTCATTCACTGTGTGTGAGAACTTCAACAAGTCACCTCACTGCTCTGGCTGGGTCTGTCCTCCTGGTGTCAAATTCTGATTCCACTGATGCAACTAGCTGTGAGCCTTTTTGAAATACATATGAATGTTTGGAAAGTCATTTTGAATGAACCTTTGAAATTCACTTTTTAGTATTTTGAAACATTGTTTGAAAGCAGATCAGTCTCAGCTCTCTGACCTTGGGTCTTCTCTGTGAACTAAGTGACTGCACTGGAGGCTCCCTGCTCTATCTGTGTCAGAGTTTTGAGCCTGCTTTCCTTTCTTTCTTTCTTCCTATCTTTCTCTCTCTCACTTCTTTGCCCTTTCCTTCCTTCCTTTTAACAGCTTTATTGAGATATACTTCATATACTATACAGTTCACACATTTACAATGTATAAAGCAATGGTTTTTAGTATGTTGACATATATGTGGAACCATCATCAGTCAATTTTAGAACTTTTCATCTCAAAAAGAAGTCCATACCCTTAGCTATCACCCACCTACTTCCCTCTCTCATCCAGCCCTAAGCAATCACTAATCTAATTTTGTTTCTACAAACTTGTCTATTCTGAACATTTCATAAAAATTAAATAATATGATATATGGTCTCTTTACTCCATATGTACATTTCTCTTTAAAATAGATGTAACCATTTCTAACAAGTATGAAACCCATTTGGAGTCAGCAGACATATTCTGAGAAATGTAAGAATTACTATCCTGCTCTTTTTTTCCACTTCAGAAATTTCTACTTCATGCAAGGAAATTTAACTGAAATCCCAGGTAGGTTACTCTTAATATTATTTGTTTCCCCAAAGATCATAGCATTTAGCTATTTAAAAATTTTCAACATTTTTTTGGTTATTTTCACTTTACATCTATTTTAGAAGGACATTTGAGTAAGTCATATCACACAGTGCTAGCCAGTTGCCACAAGAGGCCCAAACAAACATTTTTCAATAACTGCAATCAATGCACATTCTGCTATCTTCTGCTTTTATGCCACATTTGCAGTTAAAAAGCAAAACCTAGTGAGCCAAAAGTGGACAGTTTCAACCAGCCCTGCTGCTATTAGGAGACATTTGAAAGAATCACAAAGGAAGTAATTGTAGTTTAAAGGTCATTGCAAGATTTGAAGAGACACTTTCTGTAGAACTCTGATCAGAAGTTTTTTATTTTCCTTGAAATGTCAGAAAAATTGATAAAACTCCTCCCAGTACAGCAATTCAGAGGGAGAGAAGGGACTTTCAAAGCAGTCATTTTGCCTATTAGAGAACAACTTCATATCTCCGCGTTCCTACATTCACAGGGATCCATGCGCCAATAAATAAAAACAGAAACAATGCAGACTGAAGCAATTCAACTGATGTTCTCTGTTCTTTAAAGTCTTAACTAAAAAAAAAAAAAAAAGCAGACGAAGACAGATGCTTCTCTGCAATTAGTATCAATCAGTCCTGACACAGAAGTGACCCATGCAGCGTAGAAGTGGTTTGGGTCGATCAGCAAGTCTTTTACTGAGGTGGGACACAGGAAAGGAACAGAACTCTCGTAGAAAAATACTGCACAAAAAGGATTTTGCAAAGTCCAGGACAAAAGTGTTTCTCAAGACTACATTTAGTTAAATTTCTTTATTCTTCCTTTGGAAAGAAAATCTGATAATTAACACATAAAAAAATATGCTATAGCTTATAGTTTGATCTAGGTGCACAAAAGTTAAAAATATTTATCTGTATATACTTTATTTGCCTGTTTGGGTTCAGTCTCTTTAAACATTGGTATAATTGTTGCTGTTAATTTTGTTGTTGTAAAATAATCTTTCCTCTTACTAATGAGACACACTGAAGGGCTTGATCCCTGGGTTGGAAAGATCCTCTGGAGAAGGAAACAGCAACCCACTGCAGTTATTCTTGCCTAGGAAAATCCATGAGTCTGGCCGGCTACAGTCCATGGGGGTCACAAAAGAGACAAATATTACTTAGTGACTAAACAGCAATATATGAATGCAGAGTTCCAAAGAACAGCAAGGAGAGATAAGAAAGCCTTACTCAGTGATCAATGGAGACAAATAGAGGAAAACAATAGAAATGGGAAAGATTAGAGATCTCTTCAAGAAAATTAGAGATACCAATTTGATGCAAAGATGGGCTCAATAAACGACAGAAATGGTACGGACCTAAATGAAGCAGAAGATATTAAGAAGAGGTGGCAAGAATACACAGAAGAATTGTACAAAAAAGATCTTCACGACCCGGATAATCATGATGGTGTGACCATTCACCTAGAGCCACACATCCTGGAATGTGAAGTCAAGTGGGCCTTAGGAAGCATCACTATGAACAAAGCTAGTGAAGGTGATGGAATTCCAGTTGAGCTATTTCAAATCCTAAAAGATGATGCTGTGAAAGTGCTGCACTCAATATGTCAGCAAATTTGGAAAATTCAGCAGTGTTATCCAGGACTGGAAAAGGTCAGTTTTCATTCCATCTCAAAGAAAGGCAATGCCAAAGAAAGCTCAAACTACTGAACAATTGCACTCATCTCACACTCTAGTAAAGTAATGCTCAAAATCTCCAAGCAAGGCTTCAGCAGTATGTGAACCGTGAACTTCCAGATACTCAAGCTGGTTTTAGAAAAGGCAGAGGAACCAGAGATCAAATTGTCAACATCCACTGGATCATCAAAAAAGCAAAAGAGTTCCAAAAAAAACAACTATTTCTGCTTTATTGACTATGCCAAACACTTTGACTGTGTGGATCACAATAAACTGAGGAAAATTCTGAAAGATATGGGATTACCAGACCAACTGACCAGCCTCTCGAGAAATCTTTATGCACGTCAGGAAGCAACAGTTAGAACTGGACATGGAACAACAGACTGGTACCAAATAGAAAAAGGAGTACGCCCAAGCCTTATATTTTCACCTTACTTATTTGCAGAGTACATCATGAGAAATGCTGGGCTGGGGGAAGCACAAGATGGAATCAAGATTGCTGGGAGAAATATCAATAACCTCAAATATGCAGATGACACCACCCTTATGTCTAAAAGTGAAGAATAAATGAAGAGACTCTTGATGAAAGTGAAAGAGAAGAGTGAACAAGTTGGCTTAAGGCTCAACATTAGGATAACTATGATCATGACATCCAGTCCCATCACTTCATGGCAGATAGATGGGGAAACAATGGAAACAGTCTCAGACTTTATTTTTCTGGGCTCCCAAATCACTGAAGATGGTGATTGCAGCCATGAAATTAAAAGATGCTTACTCTTTGGAAGGAAAGTTATGACTAACTTAGACAGCGTATTAAAAAGCAGAGACATTACTTTTCCAAAAAAGTTTCATCTAGTCAAGGCTTTGGTTTTTCCAGTAGTCATGTATGGATGTAAGAGTTGGACTATAAAGAAAGCTGAGCGCTGAACAATTGATGCTTTTGAACTGCAGTGTTGAGAAGACTCTTGAGAGTCCCTTGGACTGCAATGAGATCCAGCTGGTCCATCCTAAAGGAGATCAGACTTCGGTGTTCACTGGAAGGGCTGATGTTGAAGCTGAAACTCCAATCCTTTGGCCACCTGATGCAAAGAGCTGACTCATTGGAAAACACCCTGATGCTGGGAAGGATTGGGGGCAGGAGGAGAAGGGGATGACAGAGGATGAGATGGTTGGATGGCATCACCGACTCAGTGGACATGGGTTTGGATGGATGCTGGGAGTTGGAGATGGACAGGGGGCCTGGCGTGCTGCAGTTGATGGGGTTACAAAGAGTCGGACATGACTGAGCGACTGAACTGAACTGAAACAACAATATATTTCAATATAATATATAACCTCACAGCTAATTACTTCCTTAATATATATTTCTAGAGTTTAAATATGTGAGCATTGCAAAATATTTTCTTAGTTAAATCCAAATTGCCTTCAGAAAGGGATTTTCAATTTGCATATTTGATTTATTAAAGTAATATCTTTGTGACTAAGTCAGAAGTGATTCATATAGACACCACAGTCCCATGGACTGTAGCCCACCAGGCTCCTCTGTCCATGGAATCCTCCAGGCAAGAGTACTGGAGTGGTTGCCATTCCCTTCTCCGGGGAATATTCCCAACCCAGGGATCAAACCTAGCTCTCCTGCATTTCTTGCAGATTCTTTAACAACTGAGCCACTAGGGGAGTTCTCTTGATAGCTCAGTTGGTAAAGAACCTACCTGCAATTCAAGAGACCCCAGTTCAATTCCTGGGTGGGAAGATCTTCTGGAGGAGGGATAGGCTACCCACTCCGGTGTTCTTGGGTTTACCTTGTGGCTCAGCTGGTAAAGAATCCGCCCGCACTGCGGGAGACCTGGGTTATCACAGAGTCAGACTTGACTGAGTGACTTTCACTTCACAAAACAATCTCTCACTCCACCCTCAATAATGTGAGTTATTATAACAGTAAATTGCTTTATAATTTGATAGAAGTATTTTTTTCTGTTAACCAGTTATATGGTGAATAATCTGTGAGTGATTTTCTTCATTATTTTATTAGAGTGTTATCACATGATTTATTCACAGGGACTATTTTGATTTAAATGGTTAAACGTGAGTTTATCATCTTTGCGAGTTAGTCATTATCCTACTTTCCTGAATATACAGGCTTATACTTTTGCCATTCAGAATTTCTGTAAGCGTCTGTTTCCTTTATTTTCCTTTCCCTAATTTTTTTTAGGGTCTTCTGCTTAAAACATTTCCCCAGTTGAGAACAAGTCATTATTGCCCTATGTTTTTCACTCTGGCTTTTTAATAATAATAATATTTACTTTTAATTATTTAACCAGTCTGGGAATTAGTTTGGCTTAGATTTTGAGGAAAACTGACTTAGAGTAGGAGATATCAGCAGAATTTGTGTTCAGCAGAACCAGTTACAGACGTGTGTATGTATATGTGAGTTAACACACTGACGTAGAGTTCCTGGCTCCGTCTCCTGTGAGAACCCTCCACCACCTGCATAAAAACACCGGTTACCAACATCATGGTTTCTAAATGCACGTCCCCAGTGAAAGGAATGGGGGTCCTTGGAGAAATGGCTCATTGTAAGACTGGGTGAGGGAAGATGCAGTAGGATCCCGGACATACACACAGAAGGGGACTGAGCCCCACCTTCTGATGCAGAACATTTCAGAGTTGTGGCGAAAATTGTCTACATCAAATACTTGGATTTGTCTTTTCCTTTCTTCCTTCCTTATTCATTTATATCATATAGAGTTAACTAAAAAGAATTTATTTTACTCTTTAGGTGATCACACTACCTTTGTTCATTTTGATGCTCCAGTTATTTCAGCTCTGAATCTTTGGAGCCTCTTTCTCTGGCCTTCTGTGCTCATCACATGCCCCACTCCTGAGCAGGAACAGAACTGCTGAGTCTTGGCCAAGAGTGTTCTTCCAGTGGAGTCCTCTCCATAGGGGAGAATGAAACCAGGCTACAGGTGATTCCCCTTCTAGAGTGAAATTATTTCAGGAATGCTATTTTGTGAGGGAAAAAAAAAAGCATCGTTCTAAATTACATTGAATGTAAATCAATTCCACCTGATTTCCTTTTTAATTGGTAAAAATTTGACCAAGTATCTCTGACATTTTACTGTAGCATTTGTGGTAGCTTTGTTGAAGTAAAACACACAAATAAAATCTGTCAATAATGGAAATTTTACCAGGATGAAAATGATGAACAGCTGCTTGATATAAAAAAAAATAAAAACTTACATTCTAGTCAGAATAAATTTACTTCTTAAATAATTCAAGGAAAGATAGAAGATTAGAATAAAGGTTCATTGATAAAACTCCAAATTTTGTAAAAGCCAGTTTATTTCATTTAAAATAAAGTGGGTTTCTTTGTTTCATTTTAAACAAAGTTTCACATATAAAAATGCCTAGAAAAGGGTGCTCCTAATAATGATACTGCATATATCCATGAGGCAAAATTGCCAGTAAAAATTGTATTGCTCTTCTCATTATTGAAATTCACAGTATATTTACTTAGTAACAAGTGCTAATTACAATGTATGGTGCTTTTACTAAACCATGGGACACTGACAAATGTTTCAAATTATTCTCCTATACCTGTTCAATTTGCTATCTAAAAATAAATAATATATTACTTAAATTTGTGTTTTCAAAGTACAGTTAACTTCTGGTAGTCCTGAAGTTGCCAAAACCCAAGGTACTCAATTTCTTTTTATAAAATTACTTGGTTTTTGCAGTATAACTTTAGTACATCCTCCCATATACTTTAGGTCATCTCTAGATTAATTATAGTATCTAATATAATATCTGTAAATGTAATGTTAATAGTTGCCTATGTATGGAAAATTCAAGTTTTGCTTTTTGGAACTTCTGCAATTTTTTAATATTTTTTACTTTCAGTTAACTAACAGTTGAATCTGCTGATGTAGAATGCATGGATATGAAAGGCTGACATTATGAATGTGATGATGTGACTTTCAATTTTTTAATTGTGAAATATGATATATATAACGTCATACACTTACTGTAAATGAACAGTGTAATAAATTAAAAAGCAAACATCCCTAAAACCATCATTATAGTTAAGAAATAATACATTGTCAATATGCCAGAGTCACTTAGAACAACCTTTCCAAATTCCCTACACTCTTTTAACCCTTAGGCAACCACCATCATGATGTTTATGGTAATCACGTTCTACTTTTTGAAGATGGTACCTCCTAGATATACATACATTGTACAATAGAGAAGAGACTTACTGCTGTTTTACTGTATGTACATGAAGTCATCTATTGGAAATTTTTCCATAATTGCTGTCACCCATCATGATGCTGTTTCAATTGATTTTTATTTTAGTGCATAAATCTAGATTTTTCCATTGCTTTATAGTACTCATTTGTATATAACAATAGAGCAGAATAGGATGGACTAGAATAGAGTAGAACAGAAAGGGGAAAAAATGAAATGGATTCAGTCATTGAGCAATTCCCTGTTTATGGCTAATAAAAACAAGGGTGAGAGCTCTTTTTGTTACTCTAGTTTTATGCTCATAATCAGACACTACTCCTGAAGATGTTTCTAGAACTGGAAATATTGCATCTGTAGGAATATAAGTCTTAAACTCTGTAGTGATGCTATACTGTTTTTATTGTAATTGTTTCAGTGTACGTTCTTATCAGCAGTTGAAAGTACAAACTGTTCAATATTTCTGCCATAGTTGATATTGTCAGATGTTCTTTCCTTATGTTGTTTATTTATAAAGAAAGTTTTATTTTGTGGCTAATTCTACTGAATTATGAAAGCTAAGATGGTCACAAGAACCCCAGATTTATAGCCAACTGTTTAGAAATGCCAATGGCCGAAGTAGCCCCAAAGTACAACTGGAGTCTGAAATAAGGGTATTCTTGTGGGAGACTGTGTCGCATATCTTGTGGGGTCTGGGGGTGGTCAGGGTGAGAACTGGATTGTGTTACAGTATTCTCAGGCTCTGAAAAGTCATGATATGCAGTCACTAAGAGCTAATGTACCTGAATGCAGTACCAGAATAACAGTGATTGTGGTAGTATATTAATTTTTTAAAATCAGTTTATGAATTCAAAATAAGAAGGAGGTGATTGTGAACACTTCTGCTTATATCCCTGATGACCTTTGCTTATTTCTGGGCTTCCTTTTACATATTTTTAAAAGTTTTCTAGGTGCCCTTCATAGCACACACCTTCACAAGTTTCTCCAGGAGGAAATGTCTGATTGGTTTTCTCATGTCATGCTAGCTAATAAGCAGTCAGACTGGTTCCTGTTATTAAAGCTTTTCAGGTGCTCCCCTGACTTTAGGATACATTTAAATCCCTGTCATATGACTTGAAGATCCTTCCTGATTTGGATCTTGTGTATTTTTCTATTTTTTCTATTCTCACTCAAACTACAGTGCTTCCACATTGAACTTTTTAAGTTCTTCAAATGACCCATCCTCTTGTCAAACTCAGTGGTTTTATCTGCACAAAATGTTCTTCACTCACTGATTTCCCTAGATATGAATATACAAACAAGCTGGTAAATGCTTAAATTTTACTTTACAGCTAGGTAAATGAGTGGCTTTACTTAGTAACTGCTGCTGGTTATGGGTTTTAAATAGCCTATACAATTAGAGACTCTCTGTAAATTTAAATTTTCTGTGATTATTTTAAAATTGCATTGATTCAATGAATAAATTCCTAAAATTTGGAA